>JANHGL010010648.1:16314-52958 GCA_024611195.1 Ceyx melanurus | reverse complement strand
AGGGACTATTGATACCTTATAAATAAGATAGCTGATTTATAGAGTAAAAAAAATCTATTTATAATACACATGACAAAAATAAACATAAAGACTGTTGCAATCCAGTACCTGTTAACTAATATTGAAAAAGAAAACACAGTGTTTAGCATCTTCAACATACTGATAAATAATAAGTATAGTTATAGCAATTCCGTTTTACAAGCAGAAACCTTTATCCTTTTAATGTGGCTCAAATTAACCTGTACAAATTTGTTACCAGTTGGTACAGCTTCCATGTGAAAATAATGACACAATTTCGCACATTAGTAGACTGAGAAAGATCTAGTATTATGTACTAAAAAAGCATTTTCTTAATTTTCTACTGCAATTGGTGAAATGGTTCAAGTGAAAAATCATAAAGCAATTGACATTCATTCAAAGAGGCTTGAGGTAAACTGCACTTTAATTTATTCTATTCTATACAATTACTAAGCACTTTTTTTTCCCTTGTTCTTCCTTTTTTTATCTTCAAAGAATTTTTAGTGTTACTTATCAAGAGAGGAAGCCAAAGGATATATGTATTTCCAGGTAACTTGAAAAGCATGCACTATCAAGTACATTGAAATCATACATGGGAAAGCCTCAGAAGCACAACTACTGCAGGAGAAAAACATTCAGGTCTTGTCAACTGACACTGAGGCTGGTAGGAACGAGCATATGCTTGTGGGAACCTGGCCTTACTCTTTGAAATACTAATGTGTGACCTACATATAGTACCATGAATGTTCTTTGGGAGAGGAAAATCCCTTTGCATTGGAAAAAAAAATAATTTGTTAATGTCTTTTTTAAAAGTCTAGTTTATACAACATCATTATTGGACATGTCACTGAACTAAATATGACCATGCAATTCAATTACCATCAATGGGATCATGAAAAACGTTATTTTCATCTGCAAAACTTCTGGTGCCTGAAATATTTCCATAATCAAATATTGGTCCTTCCAACAGGGTCACGATATCTATTCGATTAATTTTTGTCAATACGGAAGTTAAGGCATCAGCTGAAAAACAAACAAGACATGTCAGAAAAAAAGTTCACTGTTGCAGAACTCTGTAATAATCTTTAACAGTTCCCTCCCCTCCAAGTATAATTATATTACAATACAAAAGGCGCAAGAATAAAGTCAGAGGGTTCCTAATATGCATACTTAACTACTGAAATGAAATACCATAGAATCAGAACCATAGAATGGTAGGTAGGTGATGGAAGGGACCTGTGGAGATCATTGAGTCCAACCCCCTGCCACAGCAGGATCACACAGGAACAGATCCAGGCAGATCTTGAAAGTCTCTAGAGAAGGAGACTCCACAACCTCTCCGGGCAGCCTGGGCCAGGCTCTGGCACCCTCACAGGGAAGGAGTTTTTCCTCATGTTGAGGTGGAACTTCCTGTGTTCCACTTTGTGACCATTGCCTCTCATTCTATCACAGGGCACCAATGAACAGAGACTGGCCCCTTCTACTTGACACCCACCCTGCAGAGATTTGTAAACATTAATAAATGCCCTCTCACTCTTCTCCAGACTAAACTGCCCCAGGGCTCTCACCCTTTCCTCATAAGAGAGATGCTCCAGCCCCTTCATCATCCTTGTAGCTGTGCAATGAACTCTCTCCAGTATTTCCCTGCCACTCTTGAACTGGGGAGCCCAGAACTGGACACAACAGTCCAGATGTGGTCTCACTAAGGCAGAGCAGTGGGGCAGGAGCACCCCTCTCGACCTGCTGCACACACTCTTCTTCATGCACTCCAGGAAACCACTGGCCTTTCTGGCCACAAGGGCCCACTGCTGTCCCATGGAGAACTTACTGTCCTCCAGGACACCAAGGTCCCTCTCCATGGGGCTGCTTTCCAGCAGGTCTGCCCCTAACCTGTACTGGTACATGGTGGTGTTCTTCCCCAGGTGTAGGTCTCCACACTTATCCTTGTTGAACTTCATTAGGTTTGCCTTTGTCCAGCTCTCCAGTCTACCCTCTTAATGGAGCATACAAGGAGTGTAAAAATCCTTTTACCATTCTGTTTTGAGGATAAACATGACAGGTAGCTGTGTAGGTAATAAGGCATGTAAAGCTATTCATGCAGTACACCATGAAATACCATTTACACTAATACTGTTGTAAGAATAGAGTAGTAGGGAGAATGACTTTTACAGTGAAAGAGATCAAAGTAGACCCAATCACTGTGCATGAGTGTGTGGATTACAGAACGATAATGAACACCCTTGACCTACCACAAAACTCAAACCCAATCTGAGTGAAATGCATAGGTGAAACTTTCAGAATTGGTGCAGCATCAGTGCCTCTGTTGTTCCTCGCAGAAGGTTTTGCCTGTTCTTATATCCTAGAATACTGTGACACTATTCAGCTTTTCCAAGTAGTCTATTCCCATGTTTCATGTTCCTTGCTAATAGAAAATCTGCCTGAATATTTTCTCTACTGGAATTGACGGTTATTATTTGTCCCATCAGTTCTGGATGTTGAGAACACATTATTTCCTTCTGCCTATTTAATAAATAAATATGACACACTTCTGCCTTCTAATAAAAATGTAATTGAAACATTTTTTTCCCCATGAATAATAATGTTTTCTTCAATGTAACCTATTTAGATCAGACAACAGATGAAATATGCTGTAACATAAACAATAAGAGTAACTACTTGAACTTACTTGTAGCATTTTTTCCATCTCTGGTAACCCATTTTTTTAATAACATGAAGCTTTGAGCAATAAGAGAATTTGGGTTTTCTACTCGGATTTGATTTATTTCATCCACAGAAAAATTCAGTTCTCTTGCCAGTTCTATAAAGACACACAAAAAAAAGAAAACAACAACAACAAAAAAAACCCAAAACAAACAAACAAAAGCACAAATCCCACAATCATCCTGTCAGGCTTAACAATATTATCTTTCTGAGATGACACACATGTTAACAAAACTACCTGACACAAACTTTACAGATAACAATAAACATGGCATTATACTTTAGTTTCCTAAGACAGACATAATTCTGAATTTCAATAATTTCTGTGAGCTATTCTCATATTTATATTCAGTGAGCTATTATTATATTTATACTCAGTAAGCCATTTGAACATGGTGACAAAACACTCTGCGCAGACCACCTCATCCCTGTTATTTTATAAAATCTATTTTATCTGGCAACTGTTACTTCTTCGTAAGCTTGCTGAGCAGCTCAGCACCGGTGCTGTCACCACCTACACCCAGGCAGAGGTGGCTGCCGCAGCTGTAAGCCCATGGAAGGGCCAGCTCTGCCCTCATACACATGGAGGTATGGTGGGCATACAGCTGGGCAGTCCCACACATGGCACCAAGTTGCTGGAGCACTGCTGGGCTCCAAGAAATTCCCCGAGTTTTAGGGAGGCAGTGAGGCAGCCATGAGCCCAAGTAGACAGATTCTCTCAGCAGCTTAGGTGAACATCTTGAGAGGAGATCCATTTTAGCTATTTTCTGTATGAGTTTATTTGATTTATTGCAAGACCCTGCAATAATTTCCTATTAGTCATCTTTTCCCTGCTTATTTAGGGAGGCTGGGGTCACCATGAATTCCCGAGAGCCTGATGCAGCCCTGCCACAGCTTCTGGTAAAAAAAACTACCTGAAAATGTCATAGCAAAGGCCAATTTCAATATTAAAGCAGAAAAGCTTACCTGTCCAGCTAAGTCCTAGGTGATCAGCTACAATGGCCATCCTTATATCTGTCCGTTCACATGGACTCTGTGGACCTGTGATTTACAATTTCTCAATTAAAAAAGTTTTGCACAGAAAACCACAATACTGGACAAAAGTTTCTTATAAATAATAGCTTTAATTTGACTAAGTTGCCGGTGCTTATATCGTTTACTAGAATGGTAGTGTGTCCTAATAACCTTCACAGCTTTTAGGTTTTCACCTGTGTAAAGCTAAATGCCAAACTACATGATGTTGTGTAATGAAATCAAACATGCTGACAGCCTATCTGGTTAAGATTGTATACAAATTGTTCAATTACGGGTGGAAACCACCAAGACCAGATTATCATCAATTTTCTCTACTTTGACAGAATATATTTGCTGTCACAAGACAAATCTTGCAATTTCCGAGTTACATCAATTTTTGAGTTACATGAATGTCTTTGGCATGCTTCACTAGCTTTCTACAGTACAGGGTTTGTTTGAAGGAAGAAAGAATAGTAGAAGACAGCACATACAGATGACAATGACAGAATGAAAACTACAGTTAAGTCACTCCACAGGCAATCACAACAGTTCATGCACTAGGATCAACAAGTTGAAAGTTTTACAAACTAGGCTTGATCTCCACGAGGTGAGCCATGAGAGCTCCAGAAACCTGACTGCCTTCATTCTCACCAGTCCTCTTACTCCTCCTCCTCTCACTGTCGGCCTTTTCAATCTTTGATTTTATAGGTGCTGCCTCTGTTCTCATGTCTCTAGCAGACTTCGATGTAATGGAAGGCTGGTAAACTTGAGTAGCTTCTGATAAGGATGTGTTCCTTGATGTACTGTCTTCTTCATCATCAGAGACCTCTGACTGCATCTTTTTCTCTTCATCAGATAGACGATCCACAAGCTTTAATGTCTCACCACTAATTCCCTTAAAATATTCAATAGAATGTTTACATACTTCCCTAAGCTGATTTTTCCTTACTTTAACTGTTGTCACGGTGACGGAGGTAGATCTTACCTTTACTGGTAATTTAGAAGGAAGCTGTTTTGCTTTTTCTTTCTCTACCTGCTCTTTTTTTGGCAGGGCTGGAGTTCTTCTAGCTAGATTACTCCTATGTGTACTTTTTACAGGAATCCTAGACCTTGCTTCTAGACAGGGAGATGAATTATTTTGTTTTCCTTTGTCAGGCTTACTAGCTCCTCTCACTTTACTCCCTGCATTGCTTTGGAGATTATTTTGTGAAAAGACTTCTTTTACTGAGCTGGCCTTTACAGGAAGCTTTGATTTTCCTCTAGCCCCTATCAACTCTGTTGACTTCTGCTGCTCTCCATGTGGTTTTTGCTTATCTCTTACTCTGTGTCCTTGTGTTGTCCCTGTACCTTTTCCTGAAGTGCTTTTCGCTTGATTAGTTTTCTGGAGGGAACATTTCGGTTCCAAATGTTCTTTTAGCACTACATTACAGGGAATATCATCTGTAGGGACAGCAGATGAATCCAAATTGTTGTTGTTATTAAAATTATCTTTTGGAAAATCAGAGTTTTCAGTTTGCCTACAGCTTGTCTGGCTAGAAGCTGAACTGGCAATCACTGCTACAGTTTCATTTTCTAATCCCTGACCACTTGGCATCACAGCTTCTATCTTATCTGTCACTTCGCCAGGGCCATCTTTCTTCAGAGTCATGGTGGAAGCAGAAATTCCCATTTTAATTGGTGTGCGCAATTTGGGATCAACTTTAGAAGCATTTACCGCTGACGATGATTTTTCCAGTGAGTTACTACCAAGTGTTTGCTCCATGCAATCTCCACTGGCCTGGATGATGGGCTTATGTTCAACTGCTGTTGTTTCTACTGGTCTCTCTAGGTTTGTTTCTATAGTGTTGTCCCCTGCCTGTGGCTGTGTGATGGCAGTGACTGTGCTTTCTGTGCTTTTATCCCCTTCCCCCTTGTCCCCTGACTTCCCTTCAGAAGTATGCTCACCAATCTGAAAAAATTGGAGTCTTTCTTCAACAAAATCCCTCTTGCTCATGTCAATTGCACCACTGCGAGTCATCTCAAACATCTTCCCTTCATGAAATGGGAAGGGGTTGGGCTCGCTAGTTGGAGTACTCTCATCTGTTGGAGTTCTGGCTGGAGTTGTATCGGGTGTTGTTGCTTGAGATCTGTCTTCCACTGCCAGACCAAATGGCTTAGCCTCATCATCCCTTGATTTAGTCTCAAACACTTCATCATCACCTCGGTTATTGGACCACGGATCAAAATCAAGACTCTTGGTGGCCACTGTTTTGAAAGGCGTTGCAAATTCTTCGTCTACTTTGTAACTGAAATACGTGTCAGGAAATACAGTCCTGTCAGGGTGTCTGCCTTCCAAAGTGAAAAACTGCGCCCCTGACTTCTGTTCGTTCTTATTGCTGGCTTTTTCAGAAGCTGGAGCCTTTGAAGGTGCCTTGTCTTCTTCAGGGCCTACCTTGCCTTCCTCCTCAATGACTTCAAGTTTACTCTGGCTAAAGCAGCGATCAGTCTGCTTTAGAATGCCTTCTGTAGTCCATACGTCCTTTTTGGTTTCAACTGCTGGACCTGAAAGTTTAGAATCACTCTCAGTTAAACCATCATCTTCATCTTGCAAATCATAACCATCAAGAGAGTCAATCTCTGTCGCATCAGTATCATGGGAGAATTCTGCAGTTGTTGCTATGGAACACTCTGTAACAGACTGGTCATTGTTGCTGCCATTTGGCACTACATCATTCTGGGGTGAATCAAGCCCAATGTCAAACTCAGGTTTCACAGAAGGGGAATGTCCTAACTCTCTCTGTTTCTCAACCCTTTCAGGGGCTCTGGGTTTTGAAGATTCTTTCTGGTCATCTTCCAGTTCTTTCAGTTTGAATGTATACTTTTTAAGTGGAACAGGTTGATAGAGAGATTCATCGTCACTGGAGTCACTGACATCTGCTCCTGGTGGCACAGGAGATGGTGGCTGTACTCTTATGACCGGTTCAGCCAATTGGCATTTCTCAAGTTCATCTTGCAAGTTCACTTCTGTCATCTCCATTTCACTCTCAGTGGAATAATGAGTCTTCTTTTCTGACTCGCCTTGATCTGCATCCAGTGGTGGAGGAGGAGGGAATTCAATATAAGCAACTCTGTTACTTTTGGGTCTTTTGTTAGAGTCCTTATTTATGTGATTAGGTAAAGCTCTGTCAATCTGTCGCTCCTCAACCTCTGCCTGTTTCACAGATGATGACTTAGCATCTGCTTCCTCCTCTGATTCCTCAGACACCTCAGGTATAGGACTGGGCTTGCCTGGGATATAAGCTATTAGTGAGTCGGGTGTTTTAGATGCAAACTCGTAACTCACTTCCTCTGAACTTGGTGTTTCTGGTGTTAAAGGGCTTTTACCAGAGCTATCTATAAAGGACACTTGTTCTAGTGTGTCATCTTCTGGACTGCCTTGTGGAGAAGGAGGTTGCTTTTGCTGTCTAGCTGTGTAAAATGTCCCCCTTGTCTCTTGTACTGTCTTACTCTCCTGACTGACAACTTTTTTAATATTTCCTTGTTGCACCTCTTTCTCATATTGCTTTCCTACTTGAACAAAACTGACATAAACAGGTAAGGTCTTAATTTCCTTTACTTCCTCAGTGCTTACTAGCGGTGCAACTTTATCCAAACAATCACTGGCACTGGCGTCAACTAACTCACTCAAAGGAAATTCTTTGCCTGGACTACATTCTAAAGAATCTGGTGATTTGCTAGGGGACAGCTCTGTTTCCTCAACAGGAGGACTTAGGCCTATCGAGCTCTGCTGCTTGGTAACTTTTCTGATTTCTGAGTGCTTTATTTTTTCATCTTCCACACAACCAATCTGCCTCTCAATTTTCTCCTTAATCACAGCTGATTGGGATCCTTTAGCTGAAAGTTCATAGACACCATCAAGTGTGATTCTCTTCTCCTCAACAATTCTCACTGGAATGTGGGACACAGCAATTTCTTCTTTCATTCTGGATATTTTATCAGCCACTTCACCATTACGTTCCCCCTCCCTGACAACAAATTCTCTGTATAAAACCCTTTTTGAGGGAGATTTTACAGTCAGTTCCTTCACTTCTTCTGAATGAATTCCATTTGCTGCCAGTTTATGCTCTGTCACAGTGATTAATTCACTTTTTTTGTCAGTTTTAACTTCGGCACGATCAACATGATTTTCTTTTACTGTATCTGGAACCAGCACATGTGCAAGCTTTTCTTTTTGTGTTTTATGATTAGAAGTTCCAGGGCTTTCCCATGTCCTATAGATTTTTTTGTCCCAGTGTCCCTTTGTTGTCGAGTCTGAGCCATATGCCAGGTCTTTTGCCTGTAGTTCTGAAAGATATTCTGGCACGCCTTTACTCATCTCAGTTCTTTGTTTTTGTGTGTCTGAAGCATTACATTCTTCAATAGTTTTTCCTCTACCTGGAACAAAATCTTCCTGTATTTTCACCTCTTTCTGCAAAGCTGTGCTCCCACCAATGACCTCTACTTGCTTTGCGTGTTTCTCTCTGGAATAAAACTGATACACTGGTAACTTACTTTCTTGAAATTTCTTTATTGGAATTTTGGACTGACCATCCAGCTTTTTTTCTTCTGGAGTTATGTCCTTAGTCCGTGAACTTATACTTTGTTCAAATTTAAGCCTAATGGAACTGAGCTTCGACTGTTTCAGCTGAAATCCAGCCTGTGAAACCTCAGGTACTCCAGTCTGCTGAGCACTTCCTTTGTGTTCCATAGTTTTAGAGTCCTCTGCAGGTTGCATGAATATCCTTTTTTCAGGACTGCTGGGCAAACTGGACACTTTTCTTTCATCCACCTTGGGAAAGCATTTCCCATCATGTGCATACTGCTTCACCTTACTCCATTCGTCACCAGATGATGGTAGTTCAGAGAGCAGAACTTTCTCAGGGCTGCTGCTGGCAGAGCTCTGGCTAGAATGTATTTCTTTGCCATTTTTTTTATGCTGCTTTTTCTCTGGAGATTGTAGCTCATCATTCAACTTCTCTGTTTTGTCCCGAAAAAACTGCGATACTTCTGTGAGTTTTTCTTCTGCCTCTTTAACAGTCCTGTCCACCCTGTCTTCATATATCAACTTTTCTCTACCTCTGTCTAATCTGTCCTCAGTAAAGCGCATCCACATTGCATGTTTTGGGCTACTAACATCTCCAGTGTAGTGTAACACTGTCACTTTATCATAATGATCATCTTTAGATATTTTACCTACACCATTTTCAGATACATCTTTACAGATTTTGGAGAGAATCTCTTTTTTGGGGGCAGTAGCTACTTTTTCTCTGCATTGTTTATCAGACCCCTGTAACTCTGCACTAAGGGGTAGAGCATGGTCAGTAACTGACTCCTCAGTATCAGAATGAGACACATCTAGCTTTTCTGAAAGAAGCATTTTCTCAGCAAACCTGTAAGACTCCCCTCTTAGTTCTGACAACTCATCATCATGGTATTCTATTGAGTGCTGACTCAAAAGCTTCAGTGTTTTGTAAGAGTCATCAGACATGAGTTGAGCAGAACTAGGGCGACTGTCTTCTTCCTGGGACACAGGAGTGTTTACTCTAGAGGATTCCAGATAAGAAGGAAGCGACTCTTCGGCTGTGAGTTCCTCTTCTTCTTGCTGACCTTGTTCATCTGAACAAGGAAAAGCATCCTGTTTTTCCAACTCTTTTAAGTTAATATCTCCCCGAGGTAAGTCTTTCTGATATACATACATTTCTTTTTCTGGATGCTTTTTTGTTTCTCTAATAATGACTTCAGTAGGTTCAGCCTGATTACCTTTTTCAATATGGACCTCTATTATTCGCTCCAGTTTGGGTTTCATTTTGCTGTCCTTCTCTGCATGTTGTGGTGAAGTTTCAGCAGACTTGCTAACATCGGATGTAACTGATGATTTATGTTCAAACAGACCTGCCAGTTCTTTAGAAGGGTCACGTCCAGACTGAAAGGCTTTCATTATGTCATGAACAGACATTGTTTCCTCAATTCTTTCAGATGTGCTTTCTGTGCATGGAGGTTTATGATAAACCATTCTAGTTGTCGTAGTGATATGAGTTTCTTCTTTTACTCGGACACCTTTGCTAAGGACACACTTATGGTCATCATCCTCACTGCTGCTGGCTTTCATTTGAAAAGCTTTAACCTTCTCTTTAATAGATCCAGTAGGTTTTTGCTCCAGCTCCATAAACGTGGGGGTAGGTTTTGAGGCTGGTAGCTCCTCTGGTTTCTGCTCTGAAATTTCTTCAGACGATGGTTCATAGCTGCGGATAACATGAACTACTTCAGTTCTTGTTTCAGTAATGACAGGAGGGATGGGTACATCGTGGAAAAGTGGTTTTGGCCCTGTGCTTTCAGCACTTTGTGGGGCAGAAGGTGTCTTTTCACTCCTCGTTTCAAAGCCACTGTCAGATAAGGGACTTTTATCTTGATCGTGTTGAGAAAAGTCATCTGGAGACTCTAAAATAGTATCTGTTCCAAAAAAGGAATCTGCAATTTTACATAACTCCTTTTCTGATGTTGAAGGCCTCATGGAGGCTGGAGGCATTTTAAGTTTATGTTCCTGCAAAGCAATAGCTGGTTTTAAAATGCGTTTTTGTCTCTCTTCACCTTCTTTTTTCCCCTCTTCAAACTTGTATTTTATGTTTGTTAATGAACTGCTACCAATATCATTTGCTAAGTAATCAATAACTTTGGACAAGCTATAATCCTTTTCCATCATGGTTTTAGTTTTAATTTGGACCTTCTCTGGAACAGATATAGGAGGGCTTGGCAAAGCTTGTTGTCTTGCTTCATCAATCTCCTCTGTACTGAACTCTACCCAGTCATCCTCAGACAGGTGTCCTTGGTCACTTTTGGGTACTTTAGCCGACCCTTTACTTTCTAAACACACATCTTTTTTGAGAATCTCACTAACTTTTACTAAGTCCTCTTTCACTTTCTCGACAATTTTAAAGGGCTCTTCATCATCAATTCTACCCTCTTTTGGTATCTCAGGTTGGAAGGGTTTGTCCTCTGTGACATCTGTCTGCAATATGGCAGTCATTCTTATTAGATCCTCTTTCATTTCAGCAACATCTTTCAGTATTTCCTGACTGGACGATAAAGAAGATGGTGTGGGCAATTTGAGAGCAGTGGGTGCTAAAAACAAGGATGATTTTATTGGAGATGAAGTTCGATTAAAGGGAGGCTGTGTGCGTGCCTCTGTAGTCAATGTTTTAATAGGTGACAGCAACGCAGCAGCTGATTTTGTGAGTGAAGACGACTCTGGGAGCTTCTTTAATGCTGGTTCAGACAAAACATTGACTACAGAATATACTGGCACCGTTATTGTTGATGAAGTTACTGATGAGGTAGTTGCAGTTATTGACCCAAGGGCTGTGTACAAAGCACCTGCAGGAGGAGTTCTCATTGACTGGAAAGCTGATGGTGCTGAAGACACAAATGACCTGAGTGGAGAAAATGGCATTGTTGTAGCTGTTGAAAGCACTCTCTCGGCCGTGTCAGCAACTGCGTTAGCAGCACAGCTTGCAGAATGTGCAGCTGCAGCGACCTTGTCATGAAAAACAGCTGCAGCTTTGGATCCATTGATTAAGTTGGCAGAAGATGGGTATTTCAGAGGTGACACAGATCCATTAAGCAATGGTACATCTGTGTGCCCAGGTACGTGTTTTGCTGGCGATGAGAGAGACGAGGCCATCATGACTTTAGAGGATGAAACAGCATCAACTGCTGACTTAGCAGGTGACACCACTGACTTTAGAGGGGACGATAAAAGTGAAGATGCTGATGTGATGACCGATTTAAGTGGCAAACTTGAAGAGTATATGTTAATGTTGGATTTGGGGGATGCTGGAGGCGTCATGGTTATGGATGATCTCTCCAAGAGAGATCCTGCTGTAGTCACTGGAGATGTCCGAGAAGGGAATGTGGTAGTGGATGACAGCCCTTTTAGACTAGCAGCTTCTGTGACTGCAGGAGCTCTGACGAAAGAGCCTGAAGTAACCTGTATATTGTATGGGGGCTGTGATACCACAGTTTTTATTGGTGAAGAGATTGTCCGAAACGATCTAATCGGAGATGCTACATCACTAACAGATTTAACTGAAGATGTGGTAGAAGCTCCTAATGTGGATTTGATTGGAGAAGCAGAAGAAATAGACCATATTGATTTTAATGGGGAAGCTGTAGGAGTGTTAGAGGAAGAGCTTGATAAGGAAGTGAAGCCTGATTTGGTTTGCCCAGGCACTGTAATTGGAGCTGTTGTCCATGACTGATATGGCCGTGTTGAAAAGAATGGCTTGTATGAGTAAGTAGCAGGTAGGGATCTTGTTGCTCCTGCACTCCGTTCAACTGTTTCTTAAATTGTTAAATTAAAATCAAACATAAAAATCAACAAAAATGATTGAAAAACAGAGAGACCAGAGAAGAAAATTGGTCAGTAAACCTTGTAATATTACAAAAGCAAGTACAATTGTTTGCATGAGTTAGGATGAAGGAGGCAAAAGAAGATTTAAAAAAGGAAGAAAAAAAATAGGAATGAGCCATAGGCTGATGGCTGCTCCAAACTGAAAAGCAACATGAAATGAAAGACCGAAAGCACATAGCAACCAAATCTGCAAACAATGAAGAACAGAAAACACAAAGGAGGAGTCATAAGGTAAAAATAAAGCTACATCAAAATGTCTTCTCTTACTTCCTATTGACTTTCTGATGTGCTACTTCTGAAATATTTGTATCAGTTCTATTTTGCCTGTTTAGTTATGTCTCTGCTTTGCACAACTATTAGAATTATCCTTTTAATAATTTCTCTTGTTGTTATATTCAGATATTGAACCTATACAGAATATAAACTTGCATAAGATGACATTATAGAGCTAAAATATTTTTTTAAACCACTCAATTATTTCATGCAGAACCCAAAATTCCTTTAAGTGACAGGCAATTGATGTGCAAACTGTGAAGCAACTGGAATAAATTCAGATCTGTATCTCTCATGCAAATTCGGATATGCTTCACACTCACAAAGCCAATAAGAGCAAGAGCTTTTCTGAGTCAATATTTTAAAAAAATAATAAAAAGAAAGAAAAGGAAGTTTTGCATTTGTTTTCATGCAATATTCCTTTTGTTGGGTAAAAACTAAATTAAAACTTCACATGAAATGATTTTAAGAAGCATATGTCATACATGAAATATGGAAAGTATGATATATGATAAAAGTGAGCAAGCAAAGCAACTGATTCAGTTTTTATTCATGCACAATATATCATGTCAAATCAAGCACACAGATTAATACATTTTGTATACTTATTAAGCACAAAGATGTAAACCTTACAAAATAATTTCACAAGAGGCCATTAAAAGAAGAGTACACTTTTTCTACAAGATGTAGTGTCTTGGTACCTTTTGAGGAGATTTCTTGTATCAGCTCAGACAGACCTGTTCAACTTTACATTTCTCAAAAGGTAACATTAGAGAAGCAGTCAAAGCACAATATATTATGCAAAAAAACTTCCTGGCAAGGACAAACCTGTTAACTGTCATCATCCTCCAGAACACTCAGCTTATTCATAAGCATTTTGAACAAAATCGCCATCAACCACATTTTGCATCACAGGAGGTACTCATGTCAGAAGACAGTATTTCTGAGAATCCCATTACAGCAGCATATCCTCTGATACAGCAGTAACACTCAGAGTTGGCACTGAAAATAACTCAGAGGGTTTTTTTGGCTCAGGTTTGTTTTTTTTCTTTGAAGTTGGAATTAGAAATTGAGCTACAATATCCCTACAACTTACTCCACAAACCTTTCTCTGAAGGTGCACTAATAATTTGTCAAACCTGCTTGATCTGTCTTGTAGACAGACAGTAACTTACAGTGAAAGAAGCTTTACAAGGCTAATATTAAACTGTTAAAGAACACACACTTTCATAGAATAGTGAATATTCAGTATACCACAGGTCCATATCCTGCAAGGAGAAATGTTCTGGCCCTACAGAAGCCAATCAAAGCCTAGAAGGCAATGTGGATGGCTGGTGAGATTGCACTATGAGAACATTTATGTTGAAGAGAGCTTGAATACTACACCAGACTGGCACAGGCTACATCAAGAAACTTCCATTTTTTCCTTGCAGTCTTATTCTTAAGCATATACTTCCTTTTTGTTTTGTTTGTTTTTTCCTTGAACACATAGTATACTTCATTAAATGAGATAAAGCTAGACTTTATTATGAAGATTAATTAGCAGCAGTTGCTAACATACACCAAAAGCTCATACAGTCCTAAGTTAATGAAATAACCCCCCAAATCTTCTAAAAAGAACAATAAAACAACTTGTTCAGGGTTCTGTGTTTGGAAATGTCTTCACAGGAACCCCACTGTGATGTGCAGAGTAAGTCTATCATAACTGCTAGTGAGGCAATCAAACCAATAGCCTCTCAACTGCTCCTTGTACTGTTACATCACAGATTCAGACTTGTTCCAGTATGTTTTTTCTGTGCTCCTTATTGCAGCTGAGAACAACTAGTACAGAGCAATCAGTAATTTACCAGTATGTGCAGCTATGACATAACTCAAACAGCAGGGAGCTGGGAAATTTTGCTAGTTTGAAATACTGAAGAAATCCCCCAAATCATGCAAGACTTTAGAGTGGGATCATAATCTAAAGAGTGACTTTATAGAACAGCCCTTTCTGGCTTCTGGACACTCTTTGCCTTAAGTTTCCATCACTCTGTATCCAAGATTTAACTGGAAAGCAGATGTTAGCTATTATCTCCTGTGGACCAAACAAGGCTTCCTTGTTGCAGCTGACAATTTAAATCACTGAGTGAACCTGGACAAGTGGTACTTGCTCTGCCTTGAGAGTAAACAGCCAAGACCAAGCAAGTTTAACCCACTGCAGTGCTCCTCTAGGGACTGTGCTGCTGGGAAGAGCCGAGAAGACTTTTGGTCCCTTTCCCAGAGTAGGGGTAAGGACAGGGAAGCAAGGGAATAACCCATCTTACCTCACTCTGTTCTGCACCAGCCCTGGCAGGGAGGCAAAGGAAAAAAGTATGTGTGCACATACACACAAGCTTGTGTAAGTGAAAATAATCATAGAATCATAATGGTTGGAAAGGACCTCTAGGATTATCAAGTCCACCCTTCATCTCAACATCTCTCTAACACTAGCCCACAGCCTCAAGTGCTACATCTACTTGTTTTTTAAACCCCTCCAGGGATGGTGACTCTACCACCTCCCTGGGCAGCCTGTTCCAGGGCCTCACCACTCTCTCAGGAAAGAATTTCTTCCTAATATCCAATCTAAACCTTCCCTGACACAACCTGAGGTCATTTCTTCTCACTCTATCATTACACACGCTGGAAGTAAGTAGAGGATTCACTTGGATCCTCTATTGGATTTTTTTTTTATATCCAATCACTGAAGTAGATACCCTGTCATGTAGAACAGCCACAGTAGCACTCCTGACTCTGTTGGGTAACATGTGCCCTCTGAAAGAGCTGCATCTCCAGGTTCACATCCTCCCCTTGCACCATCATGATGCAGATGGTAGTGGCAGTTGCTGACTACATGTCAGGTGTGCACAGGAGGTGGTGCTCAGGCTTATGGCCAAAAAACTGTCTATGATCTTTCCTGGCAATCACTATATTTTCTGCATACCCTTTTTGGGTAGCTCACAGCTTTAAGTAGTTACTATAGCCAAATGGGATAGAATATTTAAAGAATGTTCAGGACCTTCTACTATGTTAACCCAACTTTTTTTCCTTGGGTAAAGCTCAAGAGGGTTTAAGTTTTTTCCCTGTCCAGTTTTTTGCAAATGAGACTTAATGGACTTTTGGTGAATAAATAAGACTACTCTTTTTTTTTTTTTTTTTTTTTTCCAGTGAGGCCTGATAAACAAATTGTAGGCAGCAAACACAGCCATCAATCTCCTTTCAAGCACCTTCCTTTTCCCCCTCTCTCAGCTCCAACCAAGCCTTTGGTGATACCCTAACATCCATGAAGACCTCTCAGCAGATCTGATAACTTCTTCAGATGTTATATGCTTGAAGCATTCTTCCAGACCTAAGAAGTGTAATGTATTCTGAAGCACATCTGATTTAAAAATACCAGAGATCTTATAGGATAATTAAACAGCAGCTATGCAGTGGGAACTCCCAAGACCTGATGAAGTTTGTCCATTAATTTTATGGAACTATATCAAAGGGCTAGTCTACTGCAGGGTAGCAAATAAGTCATGAGGGACAAAAAAAAAAAAAGGCAGGAAAAAAACCTAGGAATGGGGAAAGGCAGACAACCTCAGACGGGAGAGGTGAAGGAAGAAAAGCTAAGCCAAATTCATTATTTTATTTAACAGGAAAGAAAAGGAATGCCACAGGTCAAATGGAACATAAGTTTAAAAGCAACATGTGGTGCCAGGGAATAAAAAGCATCTGCAGGGAACAGAGGAAAAAAGGAAGGGGAGGAGAAAGAGCGGGGAAAATATAAAACATGAGAGAGCCCATTTTGGCTAAGCATCTAAGCATTTAATTGCTTATCTGAATGGCATTTTCCAGGCTTGCTGAACTTTTCCCTTCTACAGCAGCTTTCTCTCATCTTTCAAAGGGAAGAAGAACTGACTCTTTTTGAAATCAGTTTGCAAACCTCCTAACTCTGGAGCTATGTGGCATTTTTCAAAATGAGTATATTTTTACTGAACTAACACATGTCATTTGCCAGTCAAGATTCTTCAAGCTCTCACAACACAAGACTTCACAGACCATCACAGAGTTTTGCTTTAGATAAGTGTTGGGGTTTTTTTGTTTGTTTGTTTTTTCCAGAGTGACACCAAATACAATGTTTATAGAAAAAATGTCTCTTCTTCTGAAAAATCATGTCTGTAGGTTTAGTACTTTGGTAAGAGTAACTCACTCATTCCAGGCTCAGTCAGATAGCTGTAGCGCTTACGTAAAGCAAGGGAGACGAAGTTCTGGCGCCGATCAGCTTTCTCCGTCTGCAATCAAATAGAACACTGCTCAGTGATCTCCCCTCTTTGAACAGAACAATCATCAAACCTCAGCACGACAGGCTGCATTTTGAGGTACACATCCTCCCAAGGGAGAAGGGATGTTTCTGTTCAGCTTCAGGAAGGCATACTGAAGCCAAATCTGGGCGAGCAGGCAGGGAATGGACAGAGCAGGCCTCACTTCCCGGCTGCCATGTAATGAGTGCCGGGCACTGCGGAGTGGGGAGCGTGATGGCTACTGGAGGTGGTAGAAGCCTGCTGTAAATGACCATCCTTCCTGAGCAAGCAGGGATGGCACTGCAACCCTAAGACATGACCCCATGGGTTCATTTCAGATCACAGTGTCTCTGCTTATGATGAAGAAGAGCTCGGATAGCAGATGGAGCTCATAATCCTGCCTTAACGTATCTCAATACTATATTATCCCATTATCATTTAAAAAAATTCCTTTACTAGAAATGATATGATATTATTAATTCTCTGTAAAACAAACCACCTCTGCCTAGAAACAGGAGCTCAACACAAAAGACTACAAATACATACATAAAACATTCATAAGAGTACAACTTAGAGCAATCAAATATTTCTCCCCAAATTAGTTTGTCCTGAAAGCACATACATCACGATGTACACTGGCTTTAAAGTGAATACATTAAGGACAAAAAAAGGCATGGGAGGGGATTTTTTTAATAGGCACAAAATGCAAAGATGCAGATTAGAAAGCAGATTACTGTTGTTAACTAATAAATTGCGTTGTAAGTTGCTGTGTTCAGTGACAGAGATGCTAGTGTGATGACTTAAGTATTAGAAGTCCTTCAGAGATCATCTCCCTTGATTGTCTAGCTAAAAACATGGCTTGTTTAAAAACTATTATTACAACTATATAGTAGCTCACTGGGAACAAATCCTGTGGAGACAAATAATATGGTTGCTATTATTTTAGTTTTTAGGTTTGTTTTGTTTTCTTTTGCTTTGTTGGGTTTTTTTTTGGTTGGTTTTATCTTTTTAAATTATTCTTTTAATCAGCAGGTGGCTACTGCTATTTATTTGCCACAAGAAAGAGAAGAAAACTTTGCTGCTGTGTACATGGGATATATCCATGTAGCTTTTTTTATAAGGTGTTCTCATTTATGATCACCTCTGTTAAGTAAAACCCACTCAATTTCCTGACAAACTAATGTTGCAGTTTCTAGCAAACATCGGATTTTTAAGCTGCAACTATCTGAGCTTTATTTGAAAATAGATTTGTAGACAGTATTTTAAAATTGCTTTTGGCTATTTTGTTTTTTCAGAAGAATCCAGTTTCCTTTCATAAGTGAAATATTATAGGCCACTATTGTGGCCTCAGTAATACTTCCTTCCTTCTCAGAAATTCACATGACCAAAGCATTGACAATATTATTCTAAGAGGTAAAATAATATCCACTAAACTCTTATGATTTTGCCAGAAATGGGCTTGGTCTGAATTTTATTGTATCGTTTTTTCAGAAAAAGGCAAACTAAATTTTGGGCTGCTATATTCAATATTTGGTTTAATTTCATAATCAATAATGACACTTTTCCACATTTAAGCACTTTTACTTTTTTACAAGAGACTATCAGATGTTGAGGATGTGGTTATTCTGTAGGTATCATTTCAATGTCATATTTTTAAAATATTTGTTTTTTCTATAACATATTATTTTTCTTCACTAAATCTGAAGGAAATAAAAACAGAAGACAGTATTTATATTACCTCATCATCTTGATCTGACTCTGTTTCCTTTTGGTCCCAAGATGCATTGCAGAGACAAGGAATATTATAATGGACAGCAGGGAAAAGAATATCAGGATATGAAAAGGACCAAATTGGGAGCACAAAATGCAAGCTGATTTATAAGGCAAAGCAAATCCAAAATGTCAACACAAAAGAAAAATAAAATCTTACATCCAATGTAAATCAACATGTGACATTACTGAGAGCATAAACCTATGACTTGCAGGCTGAAGCATGAGCTGTAAACAGAATCATAAAAATTGTAGGAACTTGACACCACAGAAACAAGAGACTTTAAAAGCTTTTTACAAACAAGAAACCAATAAAACAAATTCAAAAAGCCTTTTTCATATTCCAAAGCATTCTCATTACTGGCCTTTCACAGGGTTTCTTTATCAGTAGCAGGAAGGGAAAAAAGAAAAAAAAAGGAAAAAAGAAAAAAAAAAGAAAAAGAAAGACAAACACTAAAGGAACAAAACTAAAACCAACCCAACCCCAAGGAAAGTGCTTACTTTTTACTAACAAATACCTTTTTGTGGGCTGGGAGAGTGATATTCAGGTTGCAAACAGCTGTTTGTGGCAGTCCTTTTGTAGTCTTCGGTTCTTTCAGAAACGATAATCGACCACAAGGTTCCTGGCTGGTGTCTCTTACCTAGAAAGGAAGTTTTAGTTCAGTATAGTAGATGTAGTAAGACCTAAAGGAGGTTTCTGGCAAGTTTCTTAGTTTCTTTCCACAATAAACTCTCTAATGGGTAAAGACCAATGTTACTGTGCTGAGGCTCAGCCTGAAGTGCTGAAGATTTTACCACGAAAGAGTCACAATGTTCTGAAGCTCTCTAATGGTAAAGCCACACAAGAGAAGATGTTGAATGAGTGCAACCAGACAGGTTTATTGTGATTTTACTGCAAGACATTTTCTACTCAGTTTCATTTTTTTTCTGCCATGTTTTGCACTTGTGCTCACCAAAACACTTTTAAAACTTTCACAGTTTTGATAAGGCCAAGAAAACTCAGTGTCCATTCATGCCGATTTACCAATGAACAGCCTTTCCTTTGCACACTTTTTGGAGGCTCTTCTCTTGCTGGGAAATAGTGATATTTTGATAATATACTGGAGATCTAACTTGAGATGGTTTTAATAAAATGCTGTGAATTCATTATCACTGGTATTCTGATCCTAGCTCTGCCAGCAGCTCTTTTGTGGCTTCATGAAAGCACCCACTTCATGTTATTCACATATTAAACAGTGATATGTAAATCCTCAGGACAAGTTAGTCCTATTGAGCTGAAAAAGTGTTATCACTAGGGAAAAGAAAAAAAATAAGCTCAGCAGAATTATTTGGCTTGTTTTGTTTTTACCTTGATAGAGAATGGCAGTCTATTTTCTTTGAAAGCATAGAAATTAAAAACAAGCTGCTGTCCTCCTTTAGTCAAAGGGGCCAGATTTCCATAGCAATCAACGTAAATAGGTTTTCCTTCCAGAACCTATCAAAGCAATAAATAAGAGCTCATAAAACCTCTTTTCACAGTAGATCCATGCACATAAATACATCATGATTTCCCCCATCATAGCTCCTGAGTTCAGCACACGTACCCACCCAGATTAAATTCAACAACAGATTAGAAAATCACTGTGCATTATGGCAAAGTATTATGAGTGCAGGCAGTTTGGGAAACTGAGCTACAAGAGCAGCTTTCCTGGAATAAGAATGCATAGGTTTCTTTCAAGAAGCAGTTCATTGCTAAGCATGTATTCACTATAGACCAGCCCTACTCATGATTGTGTGTCTGCAGGGCCAGTGAGAAGGAATTGCAGGTCAGCAGTCTGCAAAGTCCAACCAGGACTAGTCAACAGCCGCATGTTGACCCACTGCAAATCAGCCTGAGGCATCCATCTGGAGCTGGATCCTCATGTATCCTCATGTTCCCCCTGCCTTGTCCTTTTCTGGCCTCCTTTCAAGAAATTTTTTCACACAGCCTTACTGTGAACCTTTATTTAACTGGGCTTAGGGTGGCTTTTGCAGGATCTGTTGCTATCTGGATAACACATCACCCATTTACAAGGAGGAAGCTGGCTGTGCATTAGCAATATACCTCAATGTCTTTGCTTCTTGCAACTTCTTCAAAGTTCTCTTGTTGCTCCAAAGTTTTGTCCACTTTGTCATCAGTCATGCAGAAGCAACGCAAATTGGATTCCACAGGATCATTCATTTTGGCAAATATCACAAACTTTGCCATATAGGGAACACATATTAATTCTCTATAAAGCTGTGTTGCCAGACCAACAGTCTCTAGTACTTGATGGCAGTCTGCGAGCCAAAATCTGAGTGAGAAAAAGCAAACTATTACATCAACTTTTCATTATGCTCAAATGTTGCTTAAGCCTTTAAAAAGAAACCATGTCCTGTGATCCCTGGACATTTTGCATGTTTACTCTCCTTGCAGACTTCCCAAAGCTGTGAAGCTGTGATTGTTCTTCTACTTTCAATGAAGCTTTAACCACCTAAAAATGGGAATACCTGACAATAAAAGTTTGATAGACTTGACCCTTCTCATGCTGATATCTCATAAAACTGTCTATTTGAAGCCTGATTTGAAGCCAAAGCAGGGAAACTGATTTTTTATGACCACACACCATGTGGTGATATGTGATATGTAATATTACATATTGTAATGTGCTGATGCTTCACTGCACATTTGGTTTGATAAAACCAGCTCGTTGATAACATGTAAAATTTATTTAATGAACATGTAAAACTTTCCCTTTCTGATGCTGTTTGCAGAAAAAGAAATCCCTGTGTGGCACCACAGCCTTCAGAGAAAGAGCAGGTGTGATTGCCAGAAGACATCTGTACAGAAAATGCCAGGACAAAGGTTCATGTGCAGCCCTGGACATATGAGATGCTGATGAATAGTGACAAAGAAGCATCTGGTCCGTTACTGCTTCATCAGTCTCGCAAAAGACTTACAGAAAGCCAAAAACCAAGCCCACAACTATGCACTCTGTTAATCGAAGGGAACTACTCCCTGGATGTAGTTTGGCAAGCTCTGTTACCATACCTGGCTGAAACATTGGTTGTGAATGAGACACAGTCATTTGAAAACGTCAGCGGAGTGGTGCCTGTGATATCCTCCCACTGCGCAGGTGAAGTACCTCCTACATGAACAGAAACCACAGAGAGTTTTTTCAAACATCAAGCATATACAGACTATATAAGAACATCTCTCATTTTCTTTCACATGTAGAAAGAGAACCTAGACAATTTTACTTTCCAGTAGCTAAACTACATGTTGTAGCACGGTTTGGGCAGGGACACCCTGCACTACACTAAGTCGCTCAAAGCTTCAGCTACTCTGACCTTGAACACTTCCAGAGATGTGTTACCCTCAACTTCTCTGGGCAACCTGTTCCAAGTGTGTCACCACTCCTACTTCATGCACTCCCATCTCCTGCAACAAAGACCTTTCAAACAAAAGACACTACTGGCATTGGGATCCACCAGTACCCTGGGATCCACCAGTACCCTGCCATCCAGATCCCTCTTTACATCATACGTTACACACCAGAAAACAATACTGATGTAGCACCGTATGTACTTGCAAGGCAATAGCAAACCTCACCTCAGTGTCAGCTAGGACAGAATTATTTCTGCAGAATACTTTTACTGACAACCATGTTTATTAATCAAGACTAACAATCTTCATACTGACTAAATATAAAAAAGTGTTTAATATCTGTTACCAGAGTTCTTTTACAATGGCATAAGACCGATCAAAGCCCAGGGAATCAGTGGGAGCCTTTCAAATGACCTCAGCTGGCTTTGCTCAGTAGAACCGAGCTGAGCTCTACTGGACCAACCACACCAATGTCCCCTTACTGGAAAGCATGAGTTGTACAGTTATTAGAGAGTGCAGAGGCATTGCTGTCACAGAAACCTTCTCAAAAGAGCATGATTTGCTCTAACCTGTAATGCTACATAGAAGTCGAAGGCTGGGTGTTGTGTCTCCTTTATAGCCATTGGTTACACCTTCTCCTGACGGTGGAGGCACAGGAATTGTCATGGTTATAGGCTTATGAAATTTTCTTCTTCTTGGCTCCACAGTGACAATGGGACTGAAAGTTGCTTTGTTTCCAAGGATTTTTTTGACAATCTCCTCTGGAACTGGTTGAGCCTGTCAACACAGGGAAATTATCTAAACTAAAGCTACACATTGGTATATGACATATAACTGTTTTCCAAAAGATTTGCTTCTATTTTCTGTAGAATTATATATATGTATTTATTTATTTACTTTTCCCAGGCAGCCTGCTCTTATAGCTCTCAAGTGTGGTTATTAGTACAATTCATGGTTAATATTTTTCTCACAGCCCACTTCCTAACAGCTAACTTGTAGAGCAAAACTATAAATGTCAGAAGGTTGGCTGCAGTATTTGCTGAGTTTTTCAGAGCATTGTTTGGTTTTGTTTTTAAATTTACAGTGATGGGTAATATACATGGAAAAAAATGCTATAAATTTTTTCTACTTTTTGTTACATAAGACCAGAATTCAAGTGAAAGACATCTTACAGGAGAGAGGATTTTGCATGTTTGGATTTTTTTTTAAAAAAGAACTTGCAAGTCTGTTGCAATCAGGCTGACCTGTGACTTGTTGCATTATTTAAACTGCACAATATAATGTTATACATAGAATATATGGCTACCTTGCAATCTCAACATCCACAACACGGCTTATGGAGACATTATATTTTCTTCACACTGGAGAGCTCTGGAAGGGCAGCTGTATAACCATAATAGAAGACCTTCCATTATCTCAAGATTAATTATGTTAAGATGTGAAGTATCATTAACAGAAATGTCCCACTGTTAATTCCAAGCACTGGGATCCAAACATCCAAACAGCATCCCTATTTCATGAACCTATCAGACTTGTCAGGATATTAAGTAGTTTTACATTATCATTAACAGAACTCAAAGGAGAAGATACCTCCTACAGAATACTTCTCTACCTTCTGGGCAGTTTTAAGGAAAATTTAAGCTATTTGCTTTTCCCACATTCCATCCATTCCTGGAAACACCAACAGTGAATGTCTTAAGCTACAACAGATGTATCTGGGAGGTCTTTGACTCAGTAACAGCTGGCAAGCAGCTGCACAAAATCCTTACCCATGGCAAAGGGCATCCCAATGACACCAATGGTGAACAGCTATGCTGCCACTGCAGACTGGACTACAGAGTGGCTGGCAGCACAGAGCTGCTGGCAGCTGCAGCCAACAGGTAGAAGTCAAATGATGTTGCTGGGGCTGTGGCTCCAGCTCTGTCCTTTTCTCTCCATTCTTCAGCTACTGAGCAATACTCAAAGCGATGATAAATGTGGAGCTGGGCTTTTCTGAGAGGGAGAAAGGCTGTGCTTCAATTGCACTGGGGTGGCACTGAGGGGCAGAGACGTGCCAATCCAGATCTCAGCTGTGAATACTGCCAACCTTGCAACCCACTCCTAAGGAGCAGCAGGCTCCTTGCCTGCAATTCTTTCAGGTTAAGACTAACGATGTGCTTGTAGATGCTGTGGATATTAACAAAAGGGTGGATATTAACAAAAGGGAGGCTTTACCTGGAGCCCCACACGGATCCTTTTGGTTAGAGCACCCTCGGGGAAGGACGCCTGGACACGTGGCACCGTTGTGCTGCTCAGCACCCCACCCTCTGGGCCAATTTGATTACTCTCCTGCTTGATTCGTGAAACCACTGCAAAGTACTGAGGGAAATCCTTTGTGATAATCCTGCAGATACGCTTCTTCTCGAGCTCCTCAATGCTGTCCAGCTCTGGAGGAAGAAGACAGGTAAAACATTCAGACATCACCCACCCAGATTCATATCAGACACATCTGTGAGCGTGAGCTTGGAATATGCCTCAAAACACTTAAGAAGATTTTGAGGGTTTTTAATTTACTACAGGATATAAAAACCCCCAACAAAACAAACTCGGTGCTATAAATTGTAGAATAATAATGGTCAGAAAGGACATCTAGGATCATCAAGTTGAAGCTTTGTTTTGCACTGTGAACTTTTGCATAAATCTTGACGATGAGGGCCAACAACACCAGACACACAGATCTGCCAGGACACCTAAGCACTAAGAAACAACAGGCTCTGCAGTAGCAGCTGCACAGGGGTGGCAGGTGTGTTACACAGCACAGAAGTCCAAGGAGGTCTGATGGAGATGGTCAGGCTTCTTTCCTCTCTTGTCTAAATCCAGAAGCACACAAATGCACTGATCTTTCTATGCACACCTTCAAAAGGCATTTATTTCCAGCCTCTTCCCTCACATACTTCCAACATGGAGAAAATCACAGGGTATCACAGTCAGTTCATGAACGATCTGACTTCATACCAAGTATGCAATCCAGAGTTTGCCCAGCTAGGGAACTTGAAAAAGTTATCTCCATACTAGCATCCATATAACACTGAGCTCTCCAGTAAATGGTGGCTGTGACAATGCTCTGCCTGCACTACCAATGAAAGCACAGCAAGGATCTCTTGCCACATCAGGCTGCCAGCCATGCATGTATCTGCCTCTAAAGAACTGCATTGTGCCTCTCAGTTCCTAAAGAAATTTCCTGCCTCCTCAGAGACAACTGGAACAGAAACTGGTCATCAACAATTAGTGCTCTTGACCACATTCCCATCTCATAGGGTCACTGGGGCTTAGAAAGGTGCATAGAGTGTCTACCAATATTATCTAATTAACAAGATGACATAGACATACATGAACTGATGAAAACTCTGTGGTGTGTCACAAATAAAACTAATCATGCAACCTATGTGGGTGTGCACTAGCAAAATCCCTGTGATACAAATACTATTAAAAAACTGAGAAAATTGCACAACTGTCATGCATTTCTCCTGTAATTTCTTGCACTTGGCCTTTTTAGCTGTTGTAACTGGGTTTCATTCCATCACTCCACAAGTTTCCATTCTTATTTTCCTCCTTTAGAGGGATACCACATTCCTCAAGAAGAAAGTTTGTTCCTCAAAGGATGATATTTCTATCGGATGAAGAAAGGGAAAGCAGTAGGACCAGAAATGGTACCAAGACAAAAGACACTTGTAATATTCTTCATGTGACTCAGACATTTCCCTCCTCTGGAAAATGTAAACTCAATTTTAGCTCCAAGAGATTCAGACTATAATTTGGGCAAAATATCAGTTTTCCATTTTAAAACTTTCAGCAGGCAATCTGGATAAATTGGATGATGTCGCTGCGGATCATATGTACCTACCAGAAGTGGATAATTCCTCATCTTAATGTCAGATTCCATTTACTTTGACTCAGAGATAGATATCTGAAGCTATCTAATGAATCAGGCATTCTGCCTGCAGCCTTTGGAAGGTGTGGCTTGTGCCCAAGACAAACTCAATTCTTAAACTTCCAGGCAGTTACAATCTTGATTGGTAAATCCTTTAAGTTCTCCTGTTTGTCACTAGAGACTGAACCCACTGTAAAATAATCACAGAGATGAAGGATAATTAAAATTCTCCTGAAGTAAAAAATTACAGGTGGCTGAATTACAGGAAAGAGTAACTAGACTGCACAGCATTAGAAGAGCAGAGGCAGGGATTGATAGGTGGCTTTGGAACCAACTTCCAGCAACAGACACCACTGAGGATGAACTACCCTGGTGTCCCACAAATGCAGATCTCTACCATATTCTCCACCCTCCAGCATCTCAACTAAAAACAGATTTGAAGTTTTAACAACAGTAGGTACCCACGAGCAAGACCCACAAGGTGCAACTGAAGCAACAGGACAGAGCCGATATCACAGAAAGGAACAAGATGTGCTTGTAGTGAGAGATTCCCTTTAAAGGGCACAGAAGCCCCCACCTGCTGACCTGACAAGGAGGCACGAGAGGTATTCTGTTTTCCCAGAGCTGATATATGATGTTACCCAGAGGTGCCACAACTTGTTAAGAGCATGGACTACTATCCACTATTACTCTTTCATGTAGGCACGTACAACACTATAAGCCCAAACTCTGGTAGAATGAAGAAAGACTATAAGGCCCTGGGGGAGAAATTTTGGTGCCCGAGTTATCTTTTCTTCCATATGGAATAAAAGTTCAAGGACTGGGGGCAGACAGGAATAGACACATATAGCAGACCAACTTCTGGCTACATGTCTGGTGTCACCACAAAGGTTTTGGCTTTTATGTTAATGGGACCCTCTACAAGAACTACAACCTGCTAGGAAGGGATGGAATCCACCTGTCTAAAAGAGGCAGGGGAATCTTTATCAGCAGGTTGGCCAATTTGGTGAGGCAGGCTCTAAACTGAAGGACTTGGAGGAGAGATCCCCAAACCAAAACAATGAGACCAATGAAACAATACTTGGGTCAATTGAGCAAGCTTTGGGTCAAAAAAAACCGGTTCTTATGGGAGACTTTACCCAGAGGTTTGCTGGAAGAACAATACAGCAGTTCATCTGATATCCATGAAGTTCCTGTAATGCTAAGAGGATTCCTTCCTCATACAGATGTTAGATGTGCCAACCAGGAATGGGGCCCTGCTGGACTTGCTGCTCCCTAACCAAGGAAACATGCTCTGCAATATCTCAGTGACAGCCTGGGCTGCATTGATCAAAATACTGTGGAGTTTGGGATGCTGCTGAGCACACTGAAGGACAAGTCCAAGACAAAAGCAGTTCATCCCCTCTACAGGCAAGGCAAGTAGGTGTAGCAAGAGAACCCCTTGGCTTAAATGAGAGCTTTGAGGTCTGCTCAGAAACAAAAGGGAAATGTACCAGAGAAGGAAAAGCAGAACATCACCTGTTGAAAATTCCAAGGGCATTGCAGAGATGCAGTTAGGAAAGCAGAAGCTCAGCTTGAACTGAAATTGGCCAGAGATGGTTCAGAGAGCTGGCTAATGTCATTGCAAGGCAGCTCTCCATACTCTTTGAGAAGTTGTGGGGATCAGGAGATGTGCCTGAAGACTGGAAGAAGGCCAATGTCACTCACCGTTACCTACAAGAAGGGTTCCAATGAGGACCCAGGTGATTACAGACCCATTTGCCTTACTTGAGCCCCTGGGAAAGTTATGGAGCAAATCCTCCTGGGGACTATCACGAGTAAACTGCTGCCACATGAATACTATGTTGTGTAAGGTTCCTGGACAGGACAAGAGAAATCCAGCCCTGTTCTACAAGGTCAGAGAGAGATCCCACATAAGGCAACTCTGGTCAAGGTAAACAAGCACATCAGTTTAGTCATGTGAGGGGCAGTTGTGTTTCAAATGAATCCCATGTCTAATATATTTTTTTTTTCTTCCAGATAAAATAATGCAGAACAAGTGTCTTCTGAGTGGAAATGGAATAAGAGAAGTCACAAAACACCTGGCTGTTTCACGAGCTTCAAGGTGTCTTTGTATGATCTGGTATCTGATTTCCCCTACCAAGGCGTTAAAAGAGTTTTTGCTAGCACTGAAAAAAGCAAATCTTGCCTGTACTTATCAGACTGAACAGCATTGTGAGTTCTGCAACCCTCCTGCAGTACTTGCTAGAGCAGAGCTGACTTTGTCACTGTTCAGACTGGAAGGTGGGAGGAGCATAGGATACCAGATTTCCCCATACAGAGATGTGCCCATTAAGAAATCGTTGCACTGAAAGTGGGGCACTCAGGAGGCAACACTCACATCGAGAAAAGTACAGGAGACGGATGGAGGCAGAAAGAGCACATGGAAATGGGCAAAGAGAAGTTGAGGGCAGTGAGAGTTGTTTTAAAAATGCTGGTAAATAGCCTCAATGCCCCAGATTCAGGGTTTCATGTTTGTAACCAAGATGCTCCTAGTAGCACAAGGAGGTCTCATCCTCAAACAATGCACTGTCCTTTCTGTGCTCCTTTGTCTGTTTTTGCACAGTCTCTTATCTTGCTGCTCACAACACGAACTGGAATGGCAATATTTTTTAAAAAAAATATTGGAAATCTGGTAAAATCAATGCAAAATTATTTATGGTAGCAATTTAGACCAAGCATAAACAAGGTCACACTCTGGTTTGATCTGTAGATTCAAAGAAGTAAGTTATGTAACAACAACTGCTTCCCATCTGAAACCACACTGTGCAGCTGCAAACATATTGTAGCCACAAATTCTTGCATTTCTTGGCCCACATTGGTCAGCAAATGTCTGCAATCTGTGTATGTCCACAATTTGTCTACAGGTACCTGTAAAGGGTGAAGGAATATAACAAGCAAACACAAGCTATATCTAAAAATAAATAGTTTTAAATAAATAAATTTTACTTGATTCATGTTTAAATGTAGTATGTGCAAGAGCTGTGAATTGCTACTGTTGTGTTTGGAACCAAACTCCTCCTCTTCCTAAATAAGCCAAGTTCTCTGTATTTCCTCAGCCCTGTATTTGCTTGAGTAGAGCACCAACTTTAGAACAAAAACTATTTAAGCAGAAACCTGACAGCACCAAAGCAAAAACGGGTCTCTACATCACTGTTAATTTCTCTTTCATGATAATAAGAGCAATGTTCTGCTATCATGAAATCCTGTATTTAGTGCCCTGAAACACTGATTCCTGCTCTGGATTATTTTGAGTCTGAGACCAGGTTTTCCAGCAGATGGTGCTGCTTCCAGTGAAGAACAGGCAGGTTTTCAGCAGTGAGGGTGAGGAAGAAAGATGTCCTTGCTCTCATCCCTGCTAGCCAAGTTGATGAGCAAGTAAGGAAAACAGAGCAGACATGCAAACTGCATCTTTAAAAATTAAGTGTATTAAGGAGCTAGGAAGAAAAGTCTGATTGCCCTGCTTCACCACACAGAAAAGAGCTAGTGAGTCTAACACAAAACAGACCAGTTGCCTTTAACAGAAAACCAGGCACTCCTGCAGCACATTACGGAATTTTGAAAAGGCTGTGAAGATGAATTTACTTGCAAAGACACACTTATACTTCTAGAAACAAACCAAAAAGCAGCCACATAGTCAATTACAGAGTGCTGCTGCCTGAGTTCATATCTGGAATAAAGCTTTTTCCAGTGCTTCTCAGATGCAAGATACACCTTCAGAGCCAAGATTAATGAAGGTATTTTGTTACAAACCAGTAAATGTTCAGATTAATAACCAACCAAACTGTTCTTAATTCTACAATTAAGCAGAATTGCAGAACTTTGTCAAGATCCTTGTACTATTTTAAAGCAGCGTTGAGGGTTTTATTTTTGTTTTATTTTCCTAACTAGAGAAGTACTAAGTTAAAGTGAACTGAAAAAATAATCAACACAATGCTCTGGGTGTGTCTGCAGTGCTTTTTCTCTCTCATAAATGACTGCCTGGATTGGTAAAAGGCATTTCTGTGGTTTGGCTTCTAAGGTGTCAAATATCTTTGCTCTAAGGGAATAGTCCAGTGGTCATTGTACTGTCTGTAATTCCCTGGTTATAGCTATACCTGCTAACCTCAAACAGCACTCCCTCAGAGGGGAAGAGCCACCTGAAACCATCAACAGATCAGAAAGTTGTGCTCTGGCTCCAAATTATGAAGCTTATTATTTTAGGCTGTAAGTACTGAAGGCTTCATACTCACCTCTCTCAAACTCTCTTCCTCTGTAAAATGTGAATTTATGAATATGATAAATGGATAAGCTCTAGAGAGCTCTTCCATAAGTGATGCAAGCGGCAACACTTTAGAACAGTGTTTTTGCACCCAGATTTCCTACCCCAAACCTGAACTAAGCTCAGCTTGAAAAGCACACAGACCAACTAAGCAAGCTGCTAAACAATTGAGACTACCTCACCAGTAACCAGGCATCAATACTTCACCCAAATGCCAAATCATTACTTCCCATCTCATGCTAGTGCACAGAGGAGGGCTGATGGTGAGATTTTACCTTTGGAAAGGCTGCAACTACTGCCCTTGATCCTGAAGCAATTCTTCCCCAAGCAATAGTGTCCTGGGCAATGCTAACTCTTGCATGTTCCACTGCTTTTAGGTATCTTCTGTGATGTGTTTGTCTTTTTCCAAACCCACTGACCCAACATTTTAAGTGTTTATGTCCTACTGCTTGATTGGTTCTATTACATTTATTTTGAAATAAATAGCTACAATAGATCATCACATAACAAAAAAAATCTTTGCAACTGTTCTATATTTTTACAAGCTCATGTGCAGTTCAAGTGTTTCAAAATAAAAATACTACACAAGCTCACCTTGCTGTTCACATTCCCAGATGACCAAGAAATCAATAGAAATGCTAAACCTCAGACATTTAGGAAGCCCTTCCATAACAACACTGCTCTCCTTTTCATGTTCTCTAACCACGCCTTTTGCTGAGGCTGCCCTCTTCAAACAAGGAGAGGTCAAGATCAAAGGCAGAGCCTGCTCATAGATACCTATCATAGCTGCCATCCACAGCCTGAACATTTGCTTCAAATGCTTTTGCTGATAATGAAAGATTTTTCCTCAGCTTCTGCCCCACTACACTGGAAGTTACACAGAGAAAATCCCATGAATAACCACTCATAGAAAACCAAGCTGCAACCCACAAGTTATTTATCTCACACTCAGATGCAAAAAGCTTAAGCAATGGTTTATCAGCACAAGTACTGAAAAATACTTGCTAGGAAAAGAAAGCAGTGGTGCCAAGGGGCCACTGCAGACCCAGCCTGGCTTTGCCTATGATGTATCTGCAGGGCCATCTGTCACAGCATCTTCTGATGAACTGTGCACAGCTGAGCCCTCTCACCATAAAGCACTCTCACATAAACAGCAGTGGCCAAGCAAAATAAGGGAGATAGACTTCCCAGATGGGCATCAGAAAGGCAGGGTGTGTATTTGTGGGAGGCAACCTCTAACAATACCATTTCAAAGACTGGTCTGTGGGCTGAGGTCTGCACCTGGGGAAATGTCCAATAGAACAGATATTTCTGCTTCATCACTGGTTTGAACTGACCTCCACATGGCCCTGCCTGAGCTGCAGAAACATGCTTACATCCAGCTTGGATGTTATTGTCAACTTCATGCTGTAAAGCAACTGTGCAACTCTGCTTAAACCTGGCAAGACTTCAGACCAAAACTTACCACTCATTTCAGGATGTCTCCAGGCCTCTTGCTGAGCCATTTCTCTTTACACTCTTTCCATGAGTTTAATAAGTAACACACACTTTATTCCCCAAAGTCAGATATCCCCTGCCCTGGTTTACTTTGGGTTGCTTTAGTCTGCCCATGTTAACAAGCCTGCACAAAGGTAAGGTTTGCTAAATTTTTACCTTCGTCCATGCCATTGAGTATTTCAGTTAAGTCTTCATGTTTGCTGTCATACTGGTGCTCCTTCCATGTTTCACCGTTCTCACTTCGCAGCACAATCAGCTCTCTTTCCTTTCCTCGCATTGATCCAAAATGTGGGATTTCCACTATCACAGGACTAGAGAAAAAAAGAATTGTATTATTTTTAATACTGTATCTCCTCACTGCCCTTCATTTTCTATGGGCATTACATCTTTAAGGAAACTACAGTCATTTTAAATAGTTAGCACTGTTAGAGTAAAAGTGTTTTTAAAATTGCCAAAGCTGCACAATAATTTCTAATTTAAACTATTATTAAGAAAAAAGTTGAAAATATTAATATATAGCTCACTTTTAATATAAATCTTTTTTAAACAGCTGCCTTAATGAAAAATAGTAGTAACAACTTTTGCTAAGGAGAGTTCTTCCTGATCATTTATTCCAGGTGATAAGCTGCCTTCAGCATACAGAGCACTGCTGCCTTTTAACTGGCATTAGTATAATCAAAATTTGGATATGACTTTAGGGACTGAAAAGGACAAAGTCAGTTCAGTAGGAGCCCAGCTATCCAAATGCATGCAGCAGCTATTGACTGCAGCAGAAACTGTATGTGCATGTAGGTTTTAAACTTCAGCCTAAGTCTCAAACTGCAGTTCTCTCTGACTCTGTGGATGCAGCTTCTGTGAAACCCAAGGAGGTTGTTTCTCATGAGTTTCGCTTCCTAGCTCACATGCCCAAGATCACAGCTGCAGCATCTGCACTGTAAACATCACTGGAGCACATTTAGATCATTTCAAGAATGTATTTCTCTGAATTAAGCAACATCACGACCATATTTATATTAGTTACTGTCAAACACACTGAGGGGAAGGAAAGGGAATGAGAAGGTGGTTAATAATACACCTATGTCACCAGACAATGTACCTTCAACAGAAGACTGTGCATTGCTGAACAGTTATTGTGAACAACCAACAGAAACCACCACTCACTTCATGTGCCATTCCTTAACAAAACAGATACTTTTGCCAAACACTTCACAGGCAGGATATGCATTTTAAAGTATGCTAAGACAAACTGACTGCAATCACACAGTAAGTGAACAATTATGGATTATGTAGCTTTAAGACATTTAAATAGACAGTATCATTATTTTCCTACAGAGGTTGTAAAGGATTTCACTGCTTCGTATTAGCTCAGTTAAAAGTAGCATCACGTGATGGGAGAAGTATGCAGCATTTCTATGGTGCTGTACAGCTGCAGGGTGTTGGGGGCATCAAACAATCAGTTGCTTAAGCATGGAAATCACAAAAGCCATGCTGAGAAAAAAAAAAAAGATAAACTAGTTGGAAGTCCAGTTTTCCTATATATACCAAGGGAGGTGAGTTAGATATGATTTTTTTTCCCCATTAAAATAGAAAAGGACAATTTAATTAATACATGTTTAAGATGCTTTTAAGAGCACCCAGGCTATTACTGTAATTTTAAGTCATTTAAGAAGAAATAGGAATCTAGCTGCTGTCTCCCATTGTGCATAGCACATAAATAACAAAAATTCAAATACATTGTTTAAGATATTTACACTCCAGTTCAAAAAGACTACAAGCTGAAAACCAACACTATAGTACAATCTTTGCAGGCTAATATTTCAGATACTGTCTCTGTAAATATTTAGAAACCACACAATTTTGTGCATGACATTTAACAAGAATACTCAGTGAGAAGGTATTGAACAGGTTTGGAACACCAAACACTCACCAGTATTTTCAAAATCTAATGCAATAAATTTCACAATATGGTTTGAAAACAACAGTCAAAAATCTATGGGAGTATTCTTACATTTTTAGACTATACACTGCAGGTCCCTTGGGTAGCATTATAAGGTTATTTTCACAAGATGCCTCTTGCAGGTTGAAAACCTCAGTATTTCTCCAACCTTAAGTCATTCATTCAATGACATTTTTTCTAAATAATCTTTCATGAATTATAGATTCTATGTGATCACATTTTATAAATGATCTTCCCAAAACAGACTCACTCAAGGCCTGTAAATACCTTCTCTACCACAGGGTTGAACTTAAAGGACTATCACTGTGTATTAAAATGTATTTGATGCAGTTTAAACACTTCAAATTTAAAGAATTACAAAAGCACAGAAGTTATGGAAGCAGAATGCTGGCAGTGAATTTTACATGCCTATAAGCACAAGGTAGTAGCAGAGCTATATTAAATCAAGCCACTATGATTTTCTTTCAGTGATGTAAATCAACTGAAAGCTTTAGAAAACTAAAAAAAACCAAACCAAACTAAAAAAAAAAAAAAATGGGAATAACAAAAAAAAATATAAACAAAAGAAGAACTGTAGACATTCTGTATCTTTTCCATACGTATCCTACCCAATAAATTTTGTTCCTTGTGGACCAAGCTGCAGGATTCGGCTAACCATGCTCTCACCCTCATTTAGAGGGGGAGGAGTGTTAGGAAGATGCAGTTTACTGAACAACATCCATGCAGCAGGAAGAGAAACGAGAAGGGGAAATTAGGAACAAGCTGTCATTCCCGACAGAACCAGCAGTTTACATCAGGGTGCCACTCATGGTAATGAACAAAATTTATAATTAGGGGAAAAAAGCACCACATCATAGTGGATTGTTTCCTCCGTTTTGAGCTTTAAAAAGGTCAGTCACCAGCATGTGAACTACTTGATGCTCTACAGTAAGAGCTTCACCATGACTCTGTGACTTAGCTCCACAGGATGGGGACAGGCAGCTCCCAATGACTCCAGTAGGAGCTGTGCACATGCCGTGACATAAGGAACAGAGTTCAATGTTTGAGTCCCTGTGGGTGAATTTAGGACACTTTTTTTATGACAGTGACATTTCCCTGATATTCTACTAGCAAGAGGGTCAAAACCTGTTCTGGGTTATAGGTGTGTGACAATTTCTGACTTCAAAGGCAAGTTGCATGAGAAGATGGAGGCAGGACCTGGCCTTTTCATGGCTTTCCTTACCTTCATCTCCATCTTGCAGTCATCACAGAGGCCAAGCTCCCCTTAAAATACATTGGTACTTTCCAGGATTGGTAGGTTGGTGGCTTTGAGTATTTCAAGTTAAGTAGCCTATCTTACGTGCTCAAATGAGGTAGAGTTTAACTAGTTAGATCTACAGGATAAAGGAAATGAAAGATGCAACGTGAATGTAAACAATGAAATTCATAGGAAAAACTCACCCTAAAAATTGTGCCCCTGCTGGCCCCATTTCTACAAGTCTACTTGCTAATCCTTCTCCTTCGACCATCGGCGGCGGGCTGGCCAGTTTATGCCTCTTCACCAAGCGGCAGGTGATGCGGGTCGGTGCCGTGCACTTGCGTGGTGGGATAATGATTCTCATGCCATGATGGCGACTACCCCTCATTGAACCCCCGCGGGCATCGACCATAAAACTCACCAGGAAACTGTAGGGAAAAAAAAACCAACAAAAAACCATCATAAAACAGGCAGATGATCAGCTCAAAATTCACTGCCACAGTGTTTAAAACTTTATGAGAAAAGTCCTCCCGATCCCAGCTAAACTAAAAAGAATATGAAGTTTCTTTTAAAACTTACAGTTAACATGTTAAATATTGGTTATCAAAAGCAGGACTTGCTAAAGATCTAGAGACGAGAAGGTGACATGAGCAGGTGCTACTGAGTAATTTGGATTAAAAGAGTACACAACTAGTGTATTAGTGGTGGTTTATTAGAATTATAAAACACCCCTCTGTTACTGTTAACTCTACGGTCCATAAATGAGAATAATTATCCTCACATGCAGAAAGGAATCAGGAAGTATAGAAAAAGGAGAACCAAAAATGCTTGGTTTTGGTGGGAATCTCAGTCTTCAGAACCACCTCAGTGTCTCGTTTCCAAACATTCCTGATGGCTGGCAGAGTGAGTGCTGGCACCATGGGTGACAGGCTACTAAGGGCTTCCACTGATGGGGACTAAGTAAGAATATCAAGTACATCACATTCTTTGGGCTGCTGGCACTCTGCAGGAAATCACACCATCACTCCTCTGTGAAGAGGACATTCATTAGCAAAAAGCAATATTAAAGAATAATTGCATTTGCCAGTATCCTGGTAAAAATGCATAGTTTTCCATTTAATAATAGAAGGGTAAGCAATTCTATTTTTAAGTGGTGAGTAGTAGATTTAAAAATAAAATTCTGTTTATTACCAAAGGAATAATGAATATTAACAACTTTAATTGCAAATAGTTGTGGTTTATTTCATTATGAGAAGCCTGCATATGTGAAGTGTTACTGTCTTTAATGGAACAGTGACAGGACAGTGGAGACTCCTCCCAGGACCAAAACCAGATCTTCAGCCTCTTTCAAAACTCTGCAGCAAAAATCCTTCCAGTTTATGAGATCAAAATGTCTAACTTCCTGGAGGGCTAAACAGCTACAGGGATCACTCCTCTGGTGCTTCAAAATATCTTTCCTTTTCCTCTGTACCCTAAACTGCTGAGAGAGAATAGCTACAGGTAGGAGATGGAATAACAGGCCAGTATCAAGACAGGCAGGAGTTACCAACTCAGTCTTGATGCCAATACATGTTTTTGTTTGCTCCTTCTGTATGATATGCAGGCAGTGACACAGCTGGCACATCTGCTGTGTTGTTCATGATTTTCAAGGCTGTTATCAAAACTTTCAGATCTTAAGAACTCCACCTCCACACAATGAAGACACGAATCCATTCCATTTCCTTGTGACTTAATGTAAACTGAATTAAGGGGCAAGCGCCAATAATACCGGGGGGGGGGGGGGGGGGGGGGGGGGGTCATGGAAATTGTTTAAAAACGTGCCATGTAGTTGGAGGT
>JANHGL010010648.1:0-14425 GCA_024611195.1 Ceyx melanurus | reverse complement strand
TAATCACTATATAGTCGAAGAGTGATGGCCTCTTAAGCCAACTAATAATAAAAAAATAAAAAAAAAAAAAAAAAAAAAAAAAAGTCTTTCATCAAATGTAAAAATGCCAAAGCTTGCACTCAGATAAGGTGGTGTCTCTGCATCCAAACCATTTAAATGATGTAAGTACATTAAAAGTGGATTGTCAAAAATCTCTAGGTACCTAAATCAACTGATAAATTAATAATAATAATAATAATGGAAGATAAATACATTTAAAATCAGGCCTCAGGTTCTCAGGTACATCTAGGTTGTAGATTTCAAGGTCAGTCCAGCCTTAGCACTGTTAGTGCATGCTGCTTGCAGCAAGGAGAGCTTGACCCCTGCCATGAGCCTATGACCCACTGCAGGAACAGCCCATTACAGCCAGCCTTGGTGTCTGCACCACACTGCAGCCTTCAGTGAAGACAAAACCTTAAGCAGATCAGCCTTTATGCACATTGCTCCCATATAAATGTAACCAATGTCAAAAGCATAGTAATTACCTCCTTATTTAGTTTTGAAATTAGTAATTTACCTTTTAAAACAAATAATTCCAAACAGTATTTCATGCACTTTCCATTAAAAAGATTAGTAGCTGATGCTTACCTAAATTAACACTGCACTAATAATGGAAACTACAACATGATTTCTAAAACACAATGCTAAAGGCTAATGAGCATTTCTACTTGAATAGATGGAAAGGATGAGGATGTGGGTGGATGCACTACAAACATCTACACACACTCTGTGGGAAGGGAGTTTAAAAAAAAAACAACCAGCAAAACAAAAAACCCAACAAAAACCCAGAAAATAAGGATTTACAGAAAGCACATTGTTATCACCTTGAATCATACTGGGGGAGTGGAGAGGAATAGCTGCAAAATAATTTAGAAAGCAAATGGGAAAAATTAATGTAAGATAATTAGAGGCAAGCAACAGAAAATACCAATAATAAGCACAAAGGAAAAGTAATAATCAGAAAAATAACAAAAGCAACACATTTGAAGGCCAACTTTAGAAACTGTTTGGCTTTTTCTTTGCATATCATGACCTACATCATATAAAATATGTTACAAGTAAAAAAATGCCAAAAGTGTTTATTTAATTAGTCAGCACAAGCCGATAATTCTCCTGAGAAATACAGAAGCACATGGAGAAGAAAAAAAACATTTGAAATTTACTTCGGTCAACAGAGTATTTATTGTAACACCACTTTGTATTTAATTCCCTAAACATGCTCTGCTGTGCCATGAAAACCAGTCCTTGCACTTTTCTAGAGCAGTTTACTTTCCAAAGTATAATGTCTAAATGTATGTATGGCAGGAGACTTGAAAGGAGTATCAATCCCTACCATTCATTACACTGCTTTCAAAAATTAGTTGTTCTGTGTGTACTGGAGGTTGGAGTAAATGATAACTAATCTGATGTATCTCACCTTACAATTGGATCAAGTATTTCAGTTTCTCAATATGGGAGGCAGGCAACACATTAATTTCTTTCTTTTGGCTAACAAAACCAAGGATTTAAAAAAGGCAACATGAAGAGAGCACACCCACATTTAGTTTGGGAAAGTTGCATGAGTAAGCTCACGTCTGAAAGCCAAAGGTCATTTTGATGAAGTCTCTACCCTTCCAGAGGCCTCAAGATTCATGACACATTTCAATGTACTGCTTACAATGGACCCTGTTCAAAATATATGCTGGCAAAACAACAACTTATCTGAACCCCAAAAGAAAAACATAAAACATTATCTTGGCTTAAAACAGTGAAAAACCAGAAGAGTTGAAACTACTGCCAACAATTCCCTCTTTCTTTCGCTTTCATGGATATGTTACATCTGATACATTCCATCTCTGCATCCTGCTTCCAAAATTCCCCTTCTGCCTCATTTAAGAAATGGGAACAAACACTGATGATCTCTTCTGCCAGTGGGTAAATGGGGAAAAGAGTGGACTCCCACTGAAGGAGTGGGCTGCAGAGGAGCTCCTCCAGCACGGCTCATTAAGGAGCCTGATGGAGGATGAGGAATGCAACGAGCAGTGGGTTCCAGCTCTGGCCAAAGGGTGACCTGGACCAGGAGGGCTGCTGACAGCAGGTCACCCCAGCTCGCACACCTCTGCCTGTGGCCACAAAAAGAACTGGGGACAAATTGGTGATGAAACATTGTGAACCAGCAGTTTGAAACGACCTGCTTTGCAGAAAAAGACTAAGATATCTGATGTGCTGAAGTACTGGAAGATGTGAACACCTGCTGATTGCCCATAGAGGAAGATAAAGGGGAAAACCAAACCATACCATATTATGATATAATTCAGAGGACTGCAGCACCTCTGAGGACAGACTGAGAGAGTTGGGGTTGTTCAATGTGGAGAAGGGTCCGGGGAAACTTTATTGTCACCTTCCAGGATCCTAAGGAGGCTACAAGAAAGCTGGGGAGGGACTTTTTAGGCTGTTGGGTAGTGGTAGAACTGGAGGGAATGGATTAAAACTAGAGATGGGTTGATTCAGATCAGACATGAGGAAGAATTTCTTCACCATGAGGGTGGTGAGACACTGGCACAGGATGCTCAGAGAGGTGGTTGAAGCACCATCCTTGGCAGTTTCTCAGGCCAGGCTGGATGGGGCTCTGAGCAGCCTGCTCTAGTGGGAGGTGTCCCTGCCCTTGTCAGGGTGGTTGGAACTGGATGATCTATAAGGTCCTTTCCAACCCTGACAATTCTATGATTCAATTCTATAATATGGGGCCACAATTGAAAAGAAAATAAACATAAATGAATGAGTGAGGTTATTCCCTAACAAAGTAACTGAATCATCAGAACATAATTTCTGATGGACTTTATCTCCCAAATGAGAAATATGTCAGGTCAGAAGAGCTCTACCTTTTTGCAGACTGTTTTGGTTCTAGATCCTCTGCCTCCCCTGCAGCCCCCCAGTCTGCTCCACTGTTGCAGGTCTGCAGCCCTTCCCCTTGGGCAGCAGCTTAAGTCCTTATCTTTGGTAGCAAGGACTGACGTACAAGGGGAGCAGATCTCAAGTTGTTGATGCAGAAGATTCCACGTCTACAGAACATGTTTTGGAGGGTTAGAACCATTAGTGAGCATGCTGAAGAATTAATGACAGAGAACTGGGAGTGTGAAAATATCAGTCCTACTTTGTACCAGGATGAAAAGGAGCCAGAAAATTTTAGACCAGTCAGTCTCACAAAAATTACTGAAAATATTAAAGAATAATTTATCTGCAATTTATAAGGACCTAAAGGTTAATCAAGATTTTACAACTGACCTACCACCAGTCCTTAAAAGAAAAACAATCCAAACTAGAAGTCACAGGAGTAACTTACGTAAAATGAATTTAAATTTCTTCTTTGATGAGGTAATTTACCCAGTGGATGTGGGGAAGTATGGTTTTGGTATTTCAAAGTACAGTAAAGTGCATAATGATCTGAGAAGTTACCTCAAAAGTGCTCTACTGTTCAACTGAAACTTCAAATGAAGATTTCACTGTACTGTCCTGGACCAGGTACTAAGCTAATTCATGATGTGAACGCTGGACAGAAAGGTGGTCTGAAAAGTCCTTGGAAAGCAGGATCATAATTACAAACTATCTTGCTAAAATGGAAAGAGTCTGGAACCAACAAACTGAAATACTGTAAAGACAAACACAGAGCAAAGAAGCCAAACACATAAGCACAAAATATGGGAAAAAATAACCAGACTATAGAACTTCAGAAAAGAAAGAAGGAATTCTAGCAGATCACAAACATCTGTTAACAGAAACTGCAGTTAGCAAAAATGATAATTCTCATTGTGGAATTGCTTAAGTGTGTCATGCGCCACACCAAAGAGGCAGTGAACCTGCCTTAGAAATAAGCCATCATCAAAGAGGGTGTTCCCCATCATTACTATGGATACAAGAATTAGACTTCAATCTGCAGCAAAGACATTTTAAGTTGAATATCAGAGGAAGAAGTATCATAACAAAGGGCAGTGAACTACTGAACCCAAGGCACTGTAGAATATTTTTAGTGACTATGAAATGAAATGTATTTCAAGACTAGCTTAACTACATTTTCTCCTGCTGTAATGTGAATGGGCGTGATAACCAACAGACTTCAGTTTTTCACACTGTAATTCTTGATATTTCAACTCTAGCACTGACCATAAGCAGTGTTTTTATCAACACAGGACCCTCAAAATCCACTGTTGTGTACATCTGTTCAGCAGAGGCTGGTGCTTACATGTACTGTGGGACTGTAGCTGTTTTGGAACTGAAATCTTTTGGCATGTGCTGCACTCACTTTCATGATAAGAATGCAATTAGTCACAAAATAGGGAAGTAAAGATATGAAATTTTACATCCTGATCTTGAAAATGAAACAAATACTTACACTAGAAAATCTTGTAGTGATTCCTTTCCGTTACATGTTTAGTTGCAAATTTTTACAATAGGCATTCAAACATTACTACTTTTGCATTTAAACCCAGTCTGTGGTACTGTCAAGAAGCACTACATCCACAGTGATGACTCATAAGTAAATGAATAGAGCCACTACAGATATTGGACAATAGGCAGGAGGTATAAATTTGAAGCTATAAGTAAAATAAGTTAAATTAAAGCCTGCACCTTTTTCCTCTGTGAAAGAACAGAAAACATGACATTTTATATCTGATTTTGTATTCCAAATAGTTATAACACAATTCAAACAAAATCACCTTATGACACTTCAAACAAAGCATAAGCAACAGAAAAAGCAAAACAGGACTATTAAAAGACTGTAGGATTACAGTGTTTTAGCATCCAGAAAATTCAGTGCAAAAGCAAGTTTTTAGTTTGATATGCAAGAATTTAGACTGACTCCTGTTTTAATAACCTTCCTTGAAGACATTGTGAACATTGCCTCTGACTTCAACTGGAGCAGGAACAGGCATGTTATCGACCACTACAACAGGCTGTATTCTTCAGCTAACAATATACTTACACATTTAAAGGTAATCTCTTAAGTGACCTACCCAGAATGGATGGGACTTGAAACAAGGTTAACATTGTCCAAGGTGTCTGCAGCCCAGCTGTAGTGTCTGAGAGAATCAGAGTCAAACTCCCTTTGAAATGTCAGGTGCTTCAAAACATAACAACACAAAAACAAAGATAAGTTGAAATTTAAAATTAGAATGAAAAACACTTATCTTAAATACAAGCTTTTAAGTACAATTCTATTCAATTTAGATCAGGGCCCTTTCCACATAACAGTGCTGATTTCCCAACTGTTAAATTACTGCAAATCCCATAACACAAATATGGAATCCACAGACAAATCAATCTTATGCATCTTCAAACATTATTATTGTCTGCTTTTCCGGCTTCTTTCAGTGACAACTATGACTCTCTCCAGGTTTACTTACATGTGCAAGGTTAAAAAGATCAGATAAAAAAAATAATTACCATTTGTACCTCAATCATACACCAAAGAGACAGGCAGCATAATATTCCCTGACAGCAAACACCACTGGATAGCTCCTTATTCAAACAGAACCTGTAAATTAATTATTTCGCTCAAGTTTAAGCAAAGCTGTGAGTGCACGATCCTGATGGGAGGAGGGTTTAGTTTGTCTTTATACACATCCAACCAACAGGAGCACTGTTTTCTGGGGTGTCACTGTCCCTACTCATCTCTACAAAAATAGCTTTAACCCTGTGAGGCCTGCCACACTAGAGCTATATTTAACTGCCACGCCTGACAGACATCGAGCGACTCATGCATCCTGTGCCCTGCAACAAGGTCTCACACCCAGTGTAGCAAAGCCATTCTAGTGAAATATTCTTTACTCTTTCTTTTTTTTAATTCCCCCCTAAGAATTAAACAAATGAAACAGTCAAATGCTACAAGCCCATACTTACAGGTTGATAGGAAAGCTTCTAAACAATTTAAGAAACACAATCAGAAGTTGCCTCAGTAAAACTAAATCAAGAACTGTCATGAAATACACACAAACTATCTTCACCCAAGGTTGTGTTAAAGATGTCAGTGCTTCCTGTAAGTGGGTTGTTGTCTGTTTACAAGAATTTGTTTACAAATTCATCTAGAGACAACATAGTCTGTTAGAACAAAAATCTCATGGGCTATTATCAAATCAAATCCTGTGGTTTTGAATCAAACCTGAGCCAAGCACATACTTCTACATAGGGTTTTTATTCTACACTCCCCCCCCTTTTTTTTTTTAATGTACTGGCAAATGGGGGTAATGCAAAGCAATTATTTTGAATGGAAGCATCAGCATTAGTAATAAATCTGGCAGTCAGTCATAAATACACAAAAATATTTCTGTTGAGAAGCTTCCCCAAGATAAGCAAGCAGATGATAGTCCTTTGTTGTTGGCCAGAACTTGCAACTTCACCATCACGCTGGGGTTTCTCAAAAAATTTAATGAAGGCAGTTTTCTAACTCATTCCCATAGAACTCTAGGGATTCTTCTACATTTTCTGAAGAGCCTGCAGTTTAGGCAGGAAAGCCATCACTGTGGATTTCTGCTATTCCAAGTGATCTAACTTCATAAGAGCTCATACTGAGCATGTTATTACTTTTGATACCAAACACTGTAAGATCCAGACAGTTGGGTCTTAGAGGTTGCAAACATTCAGGTAAACACAACTAAATGTATTCCTTTGCTCGGTGGTTAACATCATCATCAAAAACAGGACAAAACAAAGAAAGATAATAAACATGTAAAAAGTACCATACTATCTAGTGTTTGTCATTCAGATGCCTGCTAAGCCAAAACAGTGTCATTGCACTGAGGTACAGGAATGCACCAGGACACATATAGCAAAAGATAAAAATGGGATCATGTTTGTTAAAGGAAAAATGCAAAGTTCCTTCAGCAGTGTGACACAGAACTAAGCATAGGGCCATATGATTTCCAATGCCACCACTCAGATATTTTCTGCTAAATCCTCATGCTCACCAAGCTGCTGTAGAGTTGCTTACACATACACACACACACACACACACACACACAGACACACACACAGGGTTTCTGGGCCTGTTTCTTTGTCCTGAGATACTGAATATCAGGTGATATTTTTTAATGCATTCCTTCCCATCACAGTGCACTCCAACAGATCATTTGGACATATTTATGGCCAGCAGAAGCACAAAGCCTGTAGCCAATAGTTTTGGCAGAGAAACAGAGCAAGAAAAACTAGTATCTGTGCACATACATCTTCCACACAGCATACATCTGTTAATCTCATTTTGTTAGTCTATTGAGGTGCTGGGTTTTCTAGACACACACAAAAAAAGGCTTCCTGTGTCTGTTGCAATATAAGCTGTCCAGAAGGTGGTGGGTACACCATCAGTGACATCAAATCACAGGATTCATCCTATGTTTGAACAGGTCCCCATATTCCCTCCCTGGACCAGAGGAGGTTAAATATGCATTGCTAAAGGGTGTGCCATGGTCAGATGGAAATGCAGGTATAAAAATATTGCCTGTTCTGCTGGCAAGGATCCTGCTGGTTGCATAACTGAATATCCAGGCTAAGTAATATCAGCAATCAGAAGAATCAGCCTGGTTCATCTTGCTTTTGGCAAATTACATTCAGAGGCTGGGGCAAATTATTCCATAGAGAAAGTCATTCATATTTGGTCTGAGTTGCTGCATCCATGGTAACCCACTTAGATACAGACATTTTAACTTTGCTCCAGACAGGCTATGAGGCACATCACGGTCTGGATTCAGACTTCCATGGTGAACAGGTCAGCAATAAACCACTATGCAAACAATGGAGGATCTCCAACTTCTCAGGCAATTATTAGACACTCTAATAGACAGTGTGTCATGCTGGCAGCCATTCAGTAAAGACCAGTTTCAAATCTTCCTTGTTTGATCCTTTAGATACTCTCAGTGATCTTGGGAAGAGGTGTCCACATGATCTTCTATTTTAACCTCCTCAAGAGGTTGACAGATGACCTTTACTTAGATTTGTGATAAAATCAATGCCCTCTACTCTGGAACTTTGCTGTCGCCATGAACTCAAGACAGGCCTGATCTTTAGAAAGGAAGATAAATGGAATATGCAGATAGGTGAAGGCTCAGTCCCTCAAAGTAATGTGACAACCCAAAACAGCCTTAACCCAGTTTCCAGAAGGACTTTTAGTATACTGGTGCTGACCCACACTTATCTTTTTTTCTGTGAATTCCATTGTTGTAACCCAAGGTACTTTTTTTCCCCATTTTCTACTGAAAGAGAACAGATTATATGGAAACTCAGTGATGTACAGAGGGTGTGAAGGGAAGAGGAGCAGCAGGGGTATTCTCCATCTCCCACACACATTCCTCCCACTTCAGCCAAAGATCTGTTAAGTTTACCACTTAGGGCTGGGAGGAAGAACACAGGAATTCTAGAGAATGGATATGTTCTTTGACAGGATTTCAAGGTTTATAGAAACCATTGAGTAAATTTTATCTAGGGTTCCTTTTTCATGAAGATAGTTTGTAACTTTATTGTTGTTAGTTTTTCAGAGGATCGTGGTTTTTATAACCTCTCAAAACAGGACAGACTTTTCCCCCCCGCCCCCTACTACCACTTTCACCATTCCTGATTCTCTCCCTGACTTGAGAAACTGGAAGTTTGTCTAGAGGATTAAGATTAGAATAATATTTACCACTAGATTGTCATCCAGGCCTCCAGCCTGGCTTCATTTTACGAGACAAATCTAGATCAGCAATATACTGCAATAATTGCACAGTCATTGCTGGACAAAAACTGGAAACACAAAAATATCAAGACCAGAAATGCAATGAAAAGAGTTTACACTACTGCTCAACACCAGCAGTAAAAGGTTTTCAATTTCATTAACTACACAGCTCAAGAGCCAGCACTATAACAGGTCCTCTGAAGCAAGTCTACCAAGCAAATTGTTGAGGAACTCAAAAACAGATTGTGCAGTGCTCCATCATTTCCTGCATTAGCTTTGGGAAAGGCTTTCCCACGCTATAATCAGGTCAAAGGATTCTGCTTCTCTTGTATTAGTCATTGCACAAGTGTTTGCTAACCCTTAAACTGGTTAGTGCATAATAGCTGAATCTTTACAAGGCAAAATTCTTCCCAAAGGTGGAAAAGAAAGGCCAGCAGTTGGAGTCCCCTCCATGTGACAGAACGGGTGAATGTAATTCCTAGACTACATTGTACAGACAGAGGCTGCTCAGTATAAAACACATCGCTCCCAGCTTATCAAGCACTCTAAGGACACATGCAACACGAAGCTGCAGGTTGTCATCCCCTATAAAATGTAGCACGACTAACTGGTGGCAGAGACACGGGCCATACCTGATCCTTTGCTGGTACCAAGAGTTCTTCAATCATCATGCTGTCTCGGGCATAGGAGCTTCTGTTCAGCGTGTAGGACCTATCCGAACTGAAGGAGCGGAGGCTGTTGTATTTACCATTATCATAGAAAGTGCAGGTGACAATGAGATGGACAAAAAATAAAAATAAAAATTAATACATGCAACTTCCAGGGATAGCATCCGATGGCAAAATAGACATAATATATGAAATAAACACAAGGGAAAAAGAATGGAATAATAAGTATTTTACTAGAGTTAAATATCCTTTTCCCTACAATATACCTAAGAAAAATCACAACAGAGGTTTACTGCTTGGGCAATAATGCCATGGCTTTAGAATAAATCCAGGAAAGTGTTTTCAAGTATTTAGATGAACTTTGATAAATGCCTTCATGCTCTAATCCTGAAAGGAGACCCATGAGGGCAGGTCCCTGGGGAGCTGTGGGTAGGTTACAGTGCCTGCCCACATGGCTCAGATTGCTGAAGCAGGTTTAACTAAGTGCAAGTTTTCTGTGTTGTCATTCTCTTTGTGGCTGAACCACTTTTGACTTCATTACAAACACACTAGTTATTTATTTAGTTTGAAAAAAAAAGATGGAATTTTGAAATGAAAGAAGAAAGAAAAGATTTTTGCTTATTGATGACTGATACCAATTCCAGTGCTTTGGGATGTGTTGCAATTAAATCAACGTAGGAGTGTGTTACACTTAACCCTGGAAGATACATTATGGTATGTGCTAAAAACATGCTGCATGCCTAGACATGCTTGCTACGTGACAAAAAATAAAGTAGTAAAAAATGTAAATTAATAAAAAGCAACACCCAACAATATATTACACTTCTGAACTAGCAACACCTTTCAGACTCAAAACTTTTTTCATGCATTTTGTAGTTGCTAATTTAAGTTTTCTAGTCCCTTAGCACATGTTCCTCCTTGTGCTAGAAGCAGAACTGTGATCTTAATTACACATGTAAGCATATGTTAAGCAGTCTTTTAGATGGTAAAGAGCATAAAGAAATCAAGTTATATTTGTTAGAGGGATATTCTCTAATGCTGAGTCCACACATAACCACCACCACCCCCCCACCAAAAATAAAAGCATATCACTTTCCAATGCTGAATAAAATGAAGATGAGCAATGGCAGCAGCAGAAAGATGTAACACAATGCCATGCCTTCTTACCTGACTTTTGGACTAAAGCAATTTACAGTGGAAAAGAAACAGGAGAAATAGAAAGCAAAGAATCAGACAAGAAAAGCAAGATGTTATGGCTGGATGGCTTATATATTTAATGCGTTTATTTCTTAATGTTACACTCAGAATCAGTAGTAAGATACATCCAGGGAATACTTTTTGCTAAATTAAATTCTTCACAGGAAAACCACTGTATTTGTCTCCTCTGAGCATAACATGTGCAATGTAAAAAATGAGTTACGCAGCAACAAATAGTAATGGCACTGCCAAAATCAGAAGCACAGGGATATTAGATTTTTCTCAAAGAAAAGATAACAAGAGGATGAACCCTCATCTACCTAACAGATCTCAACTGTGAAACCCTGTGTTCCCACCCGATCAGTGAGAATTTAGACATATGCAGGAAGAACACTGCAATGAGGAAAAGGTGTCCTACAAACTGGTGCCCAGCTCTATGCACAAAGCACACTCCTTCTCTACCATCACTGCAGGATTGACCACATCTGACAGTGCTGGATGGTGGCTTTCTCCCTTCAGATCTGTTTTTCTAATTTTCCAGCTAATGGACTGCTTAACCACATTTAGCCATTCCTCATGAATGTATTGTCACATAAGTAATTATTAACTTACCTAAAAATCGTTACAGTGAACCAAAACATGGCTGGGCACTAACTACTAAAAAGCAAATTTGTACTGCATGCTTGCAGTTCTAATGCCACCATAACAAACAAGACTGAAGGGGAGACATCTAAGCTTTACCTTATGGGAGTTGCCATTTGCTGTTAGACAATGAACTTGCTTTTAAAACTACAGCATAGGAAAAACTCCTCAGGGCTCCAGCTTATGAAGTTTAATTATTAGCTTCAGTACGATTCAACTGTCAGTAAATACGCTGCAAATCCACAACTGTGGAAGTAATCTCTGCTCATACGACTTTAATTGTTCTAAGCAGCACACACTGCAGGCTTTAGTAAGATTCAAAAATTAAATCTAAAATTTTGATCTAGAAACACCCAAGTTGAAAACAACATTAGTCAGATATTATATTAAATTTACAATATTTTATCAAGTTCACAGAAATTTTGTCCTGTTTTCTGTAACATGTGATCCATTCCCTGTCAAATGAAGCCCTGCAACAAATTTAGGATACACCTGCTTTTTTATTTTTCAGAGCATTTTTCCTTAATATTAACTAACTTGGTTGGATTACTCACTAGCACCTTTAAAGAAAAAAATAAAAGCACCAAAATAGCAAAATGATTCTCATTCAGTTCTTCTGGCATTTTCATTCTTCAGCTAAAATAGTCCATTAATGAACACTCTAATATTGAGTACTGATGTGCCCATCAGTAGTGAAGAGAAACCTGGGTTTTGCTAGTGTTCTAGTTCAGTTTCTAGACCAGTTGCAAACTTCTAGTAAAAAGGTGCCTTAGAGATGTTCACACCACTAACAGATACCAGAAAAAGTGAATAGTTACTTTCCTCCATTATTGCCATAAGAAGCCAACATGAATAAAGAATACAAAATAAAACTGCAGTGAACATATGCTTTAAAGGCACAGTATAATCACAACACGGAAGTACACCCCTCTTACTTTATTTCAAAACAGGCTCCAGATTTGCATGAAAGAGCCTGCTTGGTTTGTAAAAGCTTGTCACTGTGGCGACACGCAAACAGAAGAAACAGCAAAGACAGTACCTGGCGGAGCGGGCTCCCAGGCTAAAGCCCATGTATCCTTCAGCAGGCAAAGAATCATCTCCCAGCTCTTTTAGATCCTGGGGTCCAAGGTATTTGTCCGTATCACCTGTCATTGCATCTTCACCTGCATAGTACAAAAGTCAGGCTGAAGTCAGAAGCTACATGTATTGTAAATGTTTGTGTGCTTGCTAAGTCATAACGCCCTTCTCTGCTCGCTAGGGAGGAATCAATCCCGTCACCCCCACTTTCCCTAAGGCTATTTCCATGTAGTACGTCAATTATCCACCCTCTGAACAGGCCTGAGAAAATAACTTTGTGGGGGTCAAGCGTAAGAAACAAAACTCTGCCATGATGCAAAGCCAATAAAGTTATACGAGGAATGACTTTTGCCCAATCATTTAAACAAGCTAAAGGGTTCCTCTGTACTTTGCACCATTGCACTCACCTTTTCTTTCCTTACCAAGAAGCCCAAGCTGACAAACTAAAGTAAGGTTACTCTCTATGAAAGACAAAAAGAAAAAAGAAAAAAAGAAAAAAAAGAAAAAAAAAAGTAAATGCTTGGCTGTGAAATAAAGTCAGTCTTTCCACCAGCAAGAAATGTGCAGCAAGCTTGAATGGATGCCGACAGGACAAGGCCCGCCTTCCACCTCAGGTATTTCTCAATAACTTTTGCAAGTTTAAATGTAAAAGGGGATTTATTTTAGTATTTGTTGGTTTGGTTTTTGGTTTTTTTTTAGGAACCGCTTCAGGCTCCTAGGTCGACTTTCCGAAGAACAGGACTTGAGGGAGGCCCTTCCCCGCACGGTGAGGCGGGAGCAGAACAAAGCCCGGGAAGCGCGGCCGCCTGGGGAGCCGAGCGGCCAGAACCCTCCGGCCGGGGGGGGACCCGCCGGAAAGCGCCGGGCAGACAGCTGGGGTACGAGGGCAGAGACAGTTGACTAGGGTTAGTTTTTAGGGGGAAGAAAAAATAAAAAATAATCGAAAGAAGACAAGTTAAACCCTCGGAGAGGAGGGCAGATGCCGCAAAGGGTTAACAGAGCGGCTCCCCCTCCCCGAAACATTTGCATACATTACATCATGCAAACCTACATTCCTGCATTGACAGAGCAAGTCCAAAATATGCTTTTGCGGTTGTAGGATTTTTTTTTTTTCCCCCGTTCTCTCCACAACTCAGAGCAGGGCGCTCTCTAAGCTCATTACTTGGCGACACTCGCGCTCTCCGCCTCTGCGGTGAACTGGGTTTAGGTGTGTAAAAGTGGCACAACAGCGAAGTTTAACAGCGTGCTCCCGAAGGTGATTCCGCAACCCCAGCTGAAAGTTTCCCACTTCCATTCAAGGAATTCAGCCTAGTTTCCATTCATTTCACTCAGGAAACCACAGGCGAGCTCTTATTTTAAACTAACAATCAATTCTAAAAATACCCCTTCAGCTACTGCTTTACAAACGGCAAACAGACAGATCAACTTTCTCCTCCAGCCCAACAACAACCAGTATTTTAAGTAACAGTTTAAAAGCTAAAATACTCATAATAACCCAGAAAACATTTAAAAAGCCAGAAACAGAAACATTATATATTAAACTTGAAAAAGTCTTACTGTTTTGGAAAGCCATTTTCACCAGTCTGGTCTATAAGAATTTTTTCCCTGGTGTTTCCAAGAATTCCTATTAGTCCTATTAGTCCTTAAGCAGTGATTTAGAGTTAATCTCCAAACCAGCACAAGCAAACTAATCCCTGTGGGTCATATTCGCTTTCCACAGAACAACTGAGATCTTCTTAACATCTTGATCTCTTCGTATGTATTTTAGGACCTGTACATCTTTGTCCTCTCAACTCAGATCAAAGTTCTTTGCAAATACGAACCAAAACCGAAAAATAACGGCTACAGTGTAAATAATTAGAAAAAAAATTTGAAAAAAAAATCCCCTTTTAATCACTCTGGAGACATCCCTTTAAAGCTTCTGCTGATTGGATTACAGCCTCCTTTGGCAAGCCTCTTGAATGGTGACATAAATGCAGGCACTCTAGTTATTTGTATGTAAATAGGGGTGCTGCGAGGGTGTAGTTTTTCTGTAACTCGATCCCGGGGCCGAGCCGGGAGCGCGGAGCTGCAGAGAAGGAAGGGCGCGGGGCTGCGGGGATGGGCGCGGGGCTGCGTTCCGCCC
>JANHGL010010647.1:112256-149166 GCA_024611195.1 Ceyx melanurus | reverse complement strand
CTCGGGAAGCAGCCCCCTGGAAGGAAGGGCTCGGGGTACGGGTGTGAAGCGCTGCTCCCCGCACCTTCTCAAGCGCCCAGGCCTCCCGCTGCCCCAGGGGCGGATGTTAGAGGAAAGGGTGACAACACTCAGCGTGGGCAGAGCGCACAGGAGCCTGCAATTAAGAACTGAGGAAAGACGTTTCCTCCGTTGATTTGGTTTGGTTTTTTTTGGTGTTTGTTGGTTTGTGTGTTTGATTCTTTTTTGTTTCTTTCTCTCTCTTCTTTTTTTTTCCTCTTATTTTGGCATTTTCAGGAACTGTTATTGCAAGTTTCCTGTGCCTCTGCCCCCATCACAGCCAAGCCCCTGTTGATTTGATACATCCCCCCACCCCCCCATTGAATCAGCATGTTCATCACATTTAAGCACATAAATCTCATTAAGCACCGAAATAACCATAGTCATGCAAGTCTCTTGACTCATGCAGCTCAAGTTTCCAGAACAATTGAGGATATTAAATCATACCTCAGTACCAGAGCAATCTTATATCCTGCTGCAGTCTCTCAGATGTCATGCTACGCTAAAGGGCTCTTACTGATAAAATGGTGACTCTGGGCCTGTGATCTCTGGCTCAGAGCAGGACACACCGAAGGGAGCTGAAGGTTTTTGTAAGTGACAGTAATGAAACTCTGCAGCTGCTGCTTGATGAGGATGCATATTAACTGTTGAATGTCACTGCTTAACGGCAAGGCTTAAATTTCAGCTCACTTGGTGTAATTTTACTTCTTCGTTTTGCAACTGATGCTTCCCTGAGACCAGTGAGAAGACTGTGTTTTCCTGTGAGAAATGAGAGGGGAAGGGACACAGATTAAAAAAAATCACTGCAACCTTGCCAAGACAGTTTTAGACCTGTTAAATGTATTCTGCTATCACTTTACCACTGAGCTTCAAAGAAAAATATCTACAAAGCAAGCAGAAAGTCTCCTGGGTAACTTGATTGACAAGGGCATTTTGGTAATGGTTCCAGCTCAGGAATATCACCGTTATATAAGGGGTCTCCCACCTAGGTCTAATCAGCAGCTTCAACAAGAGGTCCCAGCACCCTGCCTTATTCAATGTGCAGAAGATGACATAACTGTTTGTCTTGTGTGCCATGACCTCATGTACCAGTCTGAAATCCCTGGTGTACCACCAGTGAGTATGTATTGGAGAAGGCTGCTTTTCAGCAATGGCACAAAGCTGCACTTTCTCAGAAGTGCAGTAGCAGTGTTTAGATAGATCCTGGATTTGACGTAAGGGAGCAGTGGCTGGACCTTGATTGCAAACAGAGCTCCTGTGACTCTTTAGATAGGCCAGCTCAGATGCTCACTGCAGTCGGGGAAGTGTTTGTTGACACAAAACTAAGCAACTTCATGCTAAAATATTTTATCTCCCCCCCCGAACTAGAATTTATATGTGCTGCTTTTCTCTGTTCTCTCACAAATGTCCAGGTAGTACCAGCAGTTACAAAGGCATTAGAGGACTCATAGCACTCGTTTCTGTTTCTTTATGCAGTGTTTGTAAAGACTGCTTCCTCCAGCAAGAAAACAAGAATAAATCTGATATTCCATTCCCCTCCTCCATGTTGCTTCTGTCCTGGACCTTTCCAACAACTATTCCTTCAGCCAAGCAAAGGGGAGTTTTACAGCTTTTCCAGTATTCTTTCTGGAGATACAACTTTTTTTTTTTTTTTTCTTTCCCCAGTTTCCTGTTATAAAATGGTATTTCATTGTTGACTAGGGACTCTTGGAGTTATTTCTCAGATATAAAGTTTGATTTATGACTTCAGTTAGCCCTGTGACAGACTTAGTTTAACTGTTGGGTCCATGCAAGCCCATGTCACCCCTGGGGCTGTATTAAGACTGCTGGGTTCTGCTCCATGGCTCATTGGGCTGCAGTCCCATCACAGAACGTCTCTAGACACCCAAAGGCTGCAATGCAGAGATGTACAAAGAAATATGAAGTATTTAACCTTTCTCCTCTGTGAGACAGTGTTAGCTAGTGTGGCTTAAAAGAATTATTTGGTGATCTGTATGTAGACAGAAATAGGCAGTGCAAAACTGATACATGATCACTACTTTCTGCCTTATAAGTCTAGTTGTAGAGTTCTGGAGGTTTAGAGACTGAAAACAGAAAGAATTTCCTGAAGCTGGGCAAAGGAGAGGAGACACCTTTCCTTTTCTCTTTCATTTTTCTTTATGTATTATTTGAAGGAAAGTGAAATTTATTGTCTGCTAGCCTTTGGACCAAATAATTTCCATATAGGCAAGTTAATTTTGTTCTAGTCTCCATCTCCTCTGTTTCTGTAAAAAAGTTCTTGAAAGTGCAGATGTTTTGTGTACACCAGTGGTACTCAGAGAAAATGGAAATGTCATCTCCTACCTACTTTTCCTCATCACCTCTTCTTACCACAGGCGCCCACCACTCAGTTACCATTGCAAACTCAGTTACATCACAGACTTTCACTCAGGTTTCATATATGGAAATAGCTCAACACAGCAGAACAAAAGCAGTGTGAAGATCTTTTTTTTGTACCGGATCACCTCTTGAATTACAGCACAAGAGTTGTCAAGCAACTTTATAGAGGAATAAAGCCAGACTAAATTACCATTCTTCCCCAGCACTCTTACATGCTGATGAGAACTATTTTCACATGTTCTCCCACATACTGGATACCCAGGGACATGATATTTATACTGCACGAGACTTTTCTGCTCCCATTAGATGGCAGCAACTGAATGTGGAATGAGGGCATGCAGCTCTGCAAGTCCTATTCAAGGGATTTCAAGCTTTTCACTTCTAGGTCAATGGTTCAAATCTGGCCCGGGTCAGGAGGGGCCAGAGATCTTTATAATCCGGCAGCTGCTCAGCACCCTGTGCAAGAGCAGTTTGCGGGTTTCTGTTTCTGATCTTGTGGATGAGTGCCCAGCTCATCACTGGCACTAATTGGCACTCCTGCTTGACACACCAACAAAGAAGCGGAAGATGCTCCAAAAAAAGACTGAATTCTCCTCCCTGCACTCCAGATGATTTGACAAAGGGGAGCACTCTTCTCTGTGCACAAGCCTGCCCTTGGTAATGAAGCCAGAAGAATGTGTTGGCCTAGTTCCTTCTGTAAGCAAGTAACTAACTGCCCAGAATGATCTCATTCAGGACAGGAGGGTGACAGTTGGGGTCTTTCAGCAGATAAAATTAATTTGTTATTAATTTAGGATACTATATTCAGATAGACTAGTGATGGTGCAATGAAATCCTGTCAAGCATGTTGTAACACCTACGTTATTTACAGCCTTTATAACTGCAGAGACAAACTCCATCCAGAACTGCCTTATAAGGTGACCTAATTTGGAAAAGAAAACAGATACAGAATTTTCTCACATTAGAAGATACCTCACTGTGACTCCTTTCCTTACAAATTTTAAACCCTAGGAGGGACTGGAGCAACTGATACTCTCCAGTGAAACCCATGAGATAAGAAGTGAGCTTAGAAAGCACATGATTGTGATACAGTTCAAGCCCGTGTGCGTATCACTCAGCTTGTTAAGATTTGAGGAACATGTCACTACGTAAATCCCTTTGGGCAGCTGGGCACCCGTCCAACATGCAGATTTCCCTTGTTGCTAATGAATCAGCCTCTTTTGCTAACTTACCTCCAAAGCTCGTTTACTTAGAAACCAAGGGAGCTTAGGGAACAGGGTTTTCTCCATGCATAACAATGACCTATTTTAGATACTTCTCCTCACGAGGTCATGGAGAAGGGGCAGCAAAAGAGAGTGCTTCTGTCCAAGAGGCATTTCCTGGAATCAGTCCTAAACAATGCCGGGCCATTTCCATTTTGAGACCTGACATTTCATGGTGCCAACAACTTTACAAAACAGAAACTGCCAGAGTGAGCCAGAGATGGGATTCAGCTGCCTCATTCTGAGGACGCTCACCCAGGCCCTCTGCATACATGGTCAATAATCTCACAAACAGGTCCCTTCTCATGGAAGCTCATAACACAGAATAGGAACACTTCACAACACTCCCAGAGCAGATCGGCAAATGACACCAAAGGCATGTTCTGTCTCTAGGCATGGTTACATCGTTGGGCTTTCTCAGGTATCACGAGCAATACAGAAAGGGAAACACAGACATGCATTAAGGAATCTGTCCTTCCTCACCAAGACCTGTGCTGCCAGACTGCTAACTGCATTGCATTGGTTGGTGTATCTCTATGTGACACTGTAGGACAGACACATCTGATAGCCCAACAAGCAATGCTTGAAAACAAGAAGTGTTCTACATGACATCTGATCTTTGAAACATGGGCTGCTGCCTGAGCCCAGGAAGAAGTCAGACACTTTGTGATTTTCCCACAGTTAGTGTCCTGGGGCAAAGAGAGGAACAAATACATTATAATGCATTCATTTTGTATTATATAAAACCTATACCTCAGACCTCACTGACACAAGGCTCAAATCTCAGAGTGGAATTCTGGTGGTTGTGGCTTGTCTGTGGTTGATACCTTGCAAGGTCAGAAAGCAATATTGTCCTGTGTGACATATTAAGGGCATAATAAGTCTTTAACTCCTGGTTGAACTGCAGCATTTCTGTTAGAAGAGTACCTGACCTATAAGCAAACAGCCAAATATGGAGAAGAATCAGTCACATGGGTGATCACTCACCCAAAATTCACTACCTCATGAGGCTAAATTTGATCATTTTCAGCTTCCAGCCCCTGAATACAGTTACATCTTTCTGACTATAAGCTGGTTTCTAAAATGCTTTTTGTTTCTTGTGGTTGTCCTCAAGGCCTTCACCTTTAGGCAAGCAGATCAGCATCTGCTTCACATAAGAATATGTTACATCAAAAATGTCTTGATACAGGACACATCTTTAAGACTGGTAACTCATTTCTGTTTTGTTAAGTGCTCAAATATGATTAAGATGGCAATAGAAGATCTTTCTGTTGGGATGTACAACTTGAAAAGTAGGTAACAGGAGGATCATTTTTGCCATTCAGTCCTGCCTGGGAATGATATCTTAAAGTGAAACATTGTTCCTTTTACTGCATATTTTTTTTGTAGCTGTTAAAATAAACCATCTTTCAAAAACATACAGTTTTTGCAGAACGTTAGGCACCACTGAATGTATTCAAAGCCTTATCATTGCCCTCAAGGAAGTGGAACAAAGCTCTCACCCAGCATCATTTTCCCACACATTAAATGCCTCTTACTTAAGAGGTATTAAATCTAGATGATTATTCCCTAGGGCACAGCTGTGCTGAAATTGTTTCATTAAGTGACTCAAAAATCATCACATTCAAACATCTTTCTAGTTTGTTAGGACATCTCCTCAGGCAACTGTTTAATTCTTGCCTTTTGACAATCTGTATTAGGAATCTTTGCATCTGATTTGTTACCTTTTTGCTGCTGCAAATAGCAGAAAACATTCCTGGCCAAACTCTTTCCAGAACAGCTGACACCTTCTAGCGTAAGAATCTGGGAAGTCCAAGCAATACTGTTTAGCAAAACAAGGTATGTAGTCAAAGCAGCTTCATCAGGTCTGAATAGCAGAGAAAATTAACCAAGGGAAGAAGGAATCCCTTATCTTACAACTTACCAGTTGTAGTTGTATCCAGAGCAGTAATAGGTAGGAGTCAATAGAAGCTAAAGATTGCTCGGTGGCGTCTGGAATGTGTTGTTGGTCTCAGTCCAGCTATCGCTTGACAGGTGTCTCAGAAATCACCATGAGAAACGGCCTATAAGTCTTAGCAGAAAACACAGGGCTTAGAGAGGACTATGGAGACTAAGCACAAGGCAAGGTGCAGTTTGTGGACCCTGTCTCAAGACTTGCCAAATACATATGCAAACTGCAGGTAATTATTATGCAAATATAGTTGAATCCCCAAATATCCATATGCAAAATTCCCATAAGACAACATTTAAACCATTTGGAAACCATGGAAGGCACCAAGCTCAACCTAACTCCATGGATTTTGAGATTGACTTAATATCATGCTTTATAATTTCAAGACAGTTGATGAGAGAAGAAACTCAAGCAGAGACCTTCTTGGAGAAGAAAACAGTTACAGTCTCCCTAAGGACACCTCATTCTATGGCTAGTGTAAGAGTCACTTGTCTGCAGTCCATCCCATGCTAGGAGTCATGCTGTCCTTGTTAGAGTCATGCAAGAATGCTTCAGTGAGGGAAATGGAGTGAGGACGGTTTTATCATTTGCCCGTGACCGTGTTACTAATGCCACAAGCCATTGTCCACTTTCCACCCTTATGTCCATGGCCTTTCTCCTCCCCACTCTCTGTCTGAACAAGACCGAGGCATATACCAGTACATCCCTGACAGCACCCTCAGATATTGTACTCTTTAGTCTTGGTCACCTGGGGGAGAAACATATTACCACTACTGTAGACCAGACATGCGTAATTGCTCTAGGTTACCTTTTAAGATCAGAGTCCATTTGTGGGTTGTGTAGCATGGAAGACATATTTGTGGCATGAGAATAATAGAGACATAGTTTCTCCCTCAGTAACTTTCTATCCAAGGATTTCCAAGGAATTTACAGGCTTCCTCAAGCAGATTATTAAATAGTATTCTGAAATGAAGATAAATGTTACATAAATATCCTGATTCTGCTGTTGTTAGGCCCAAAAAGGCAGGTTATGGATCCAGACTCACTCTCCTCCAAACTGCAAGATGCTGCAAATACAGAGTTTTGGTTTCTCCCTATCATAGAAACATAGAATGGTAGGGGTTTAAAGGGACCTCTGAAGATCATCAAGTCCAAACTCCCTGCCAATGCAGGAACACCCAGGGCAGGCCACATGGGAACAGATCCAGGCGGGTCTTGAAAGTCTCTAGATAAGGAAACTCCACAATCTCTCTGGACAAATCTGTTCCAGGCTCTGTCACTCACACTGAAGTTTTCCTTATGTGGAGGTGGAACTTCCTGTGTTTCACTTGCTGCCATTGCCTCTTGTCCTACCACAGGGCACTGCTGAAAAGAGACTGGCCCCTTCTACTTGACACCCACCCTGCAGATATTTGTAACCATTAATAAGATGCCCTCTCAGGCTTCTCCAGGCCAAACAGCTGCAGTTGTCTCAGCCTTCCCTCATAAGAGAGATGTTCCAGATGTTTTCTGTTTTTTCTGCCATACACTCAGCAAAGCACCAAGTTCCCCATGGTTTCTTTTCCCCATCAGTGTATTTTACTCCACAGGCAGGAGAAGGAAACACTGAAGTCCTGAGCAGAGCTCATCCTTAGCCTCTGCAGCCCTGCTCAGAGCAGGTCACCTACGGGAAGAGAGAAATGAGGGGGAAAACTTGTGTTCCCTTTTCACAGCTGAACTGGAGTTTGTCAGCCTTTGCACATGTTAAGTATGTTTGCAGCTGCCTGCTACAGCTCTGCAACAGAGGCTGATCAGGTTTATTTGGGAACATGCCAAGCCCTTCTGGAAAAAAAAAATAAAATTATTTATAACTAGCTTGCAAGATGGAAAATTGGTTTCTATACTTAATAGAAAGTGCTCACTGCAGATTAATCATTGCAGTATTGGGACTTTGATTCCTTTCTGAGTATGATCTACCACACTTACCATATTTCTAGGTCTAATCCTCCATAAATCTAGGGACTGGTAGCACAGTTATCTACTGTTTAGAGAGGTGCTAATTTATTTTCAAACCCCTCAGAAAGTCCAGACTTAGATTTGTGCAGTCTGGAGAAAAGGAAGAAGGAACTTCCAAGGTTTTGCTGAGTGTTACTTTAATTTTGAGAAAGAAAACTAGTGTTTAAATACACTCTAGACAATGTTTACTGTAGCTATAGGTACCACAGGAAACTCTGTCCTATGATACTACAACCAGAGCACTTCCCATCTAAACAGAAAGGTTAGAAACATTGAGGGGAGGTAAACTTCCAAGGAGATTTGTCCAAATATTTTCCATGTCTGGAAAGTCGCTAGATGTGTTCAACCAGGCAATGCAGTGACCACAGTGCCCATGTGCAGACAGCATCTGGATTCAGGTGGACACTTTGCTCACAGCTGCCCATGAAGCTGCCCAGCCAGTGCAATGCGTCTCTGGATGGTCTTCTGCCACCGCAGCACAGTGGCAAAAAACACCAAGAGGAGGGCTACCAAACATGAGTGCAGATTGAAAAAAATAAAGCTTGTCATGCTGATGATGTCCCAGCTCCAGCATGGGTAAATGGCATTCTTTAAATATGCATTTCCATTGCTTCTTGAAAGGTATGCAGTGCCTGATCTCTCTACCCTGTTGTGAATGGCTGTGCCAGGCTGAGAAAAAGAGCTGCTGTAACATTCAGTCCCAGACACGGGTACATTCCAGCATTAAGGGACACTATTTCTGTGTATTTCTTTGTACCCAGACCAGCTGAGCTTGTTTTGAACCTGACTATTTGTGAAAGACTTCGGGGATACTTGGCTAAAAAATATACACAGATCTCCCTTTACAACTTGGATTGCATTCCCATCGTGGTACATCTAAGGAAACAGACACGAGGAGTTCTATCTGACACAAAGCCATGACACCCAGAAGACAAAAAAAACCCAACCCTTTTCCTTGTTTGAGCTCTGTAACTCCTAGAATGTATCACCTTTCATTATTCCCAATCTCTTCTTGTCCAGTCCCTTCTGCCTAATAATTAGGAACATCTTTCCAGGCTCAGATGCTTAATTGGAATGTTCAGATACATCGCCATACAAAGAGATCTCATGCTGACATGACAAGCCTAGATACTCCATCAAACTAGATTAGAAATCTGATTACATACAAGAATATATACGTAATAATACACCACCGGGACAAAAGTCTTGTTTACTCATTTGCAGCCTGGACAAGGGGAAATGGCAGTACATTCTTGCTTGCATGCCACCACTCATTTTGTGCATGGAAATGCTCAGCTCCTGAAGGCAAGAAATGCACGTGTCAGTTTTACAAGTGTGGGCCAAGAGCCTGCCCATGGGTGCACGGCTCACGTGCTGCCTCTAAGTCTCATACCAACATGCTGAGCGCAGCCGTCACATGCCTTGGCTTTTCGGGAATCTGCACCCTTGTTACCCAAAACTCCCTGTGCCTGTGGCCATAAGCTGAACTATCACTTCCCTCTGTCAGCAGCCAGTGCTTTATATTAGATTGAAAGCCCTTCTGATTCAGAAAGAATGAGAAGTCATACCACATGATACATGTTAAATAGCTATTTAAACTGTTTACTAAAAGCTTTGATATGACCTTGAAGGATACTGGCACTGCTGAACACTTCAGTGGCACTATGATCCAGCTGTTGAAAAAGACAGCTTAGAGGACACAAGGTAAAGCTAACATTTACATGTGCTGTTACTCTGAGCATTTTAGTCTTCCATGTCTCAGGCTGCTCATCTGTGCTACCAGGATAATTACAGTTAACAAGTGAGCATGGTCTGTGGTAAAGCTTTATTAAGCACTTGGATGAGAAAGCTGCATACACGAGAGATTGCATTTGTGGATTTTTATTCCATTAGAAGCTACCTTATGCCACAAATAGGTCCTAAAACCAGCTTTGCTATCTTAAGGCAAGGTCTGTTTATGTATCTGTGTGCTAGGCAAAAAAACCCAACAACCCAGAGCTCTTGAAATGATGGACAAATAGGGCTCTATGTTTAGAGATCCCAGCTAATAACAAAAACCAATGGGCTGAGCACTGTGTGTTTTAATACTCCCCTGTGCCACAACAGAGCCACTGGTGAATGGACCCTTCTCTGCACTGCCTGGAAGCTCTGAGTTGGCAGCAGAGTGGTTTAGAGTAATGAGAACCTTAATAGGTATGCGGGCCCTGAGCTTTACATGTTTGTGATGGTCTGTTTGGAGCCTGTGGCAGCAGTGTTAGTGGTCGTTACATCCTGTGATCTGCTCTGGAATAAGCCTGAATAGACAGTGACATGAAGGCAAGGGGAAAATGTTTTGCAGCATGCAGTCTTGGATGAAGGTAACAGTTCAATGAGCTTCTGAAGAATTTTCACTGTCTCGAAAAACTCCGGTTGTGAATGAATGAGCATTAAAACAACTTCCTTCCCATCTACACCACCAGGGGACTATCGCTCTAACTGAACAAATGCCAGGTCATAAGGCTAAAAAAACCACCAGTCTTGTACAGATGCAAAGAAGTTCTTTCTGCAGTTCTCCTTGCTTTTCAAATCATTACATAATCAAATATAGCTCATTAACCTGTGATGGGAGAGCTCTTCAAAAGCCCTTTGCAGTTTTTTCAAGCAAATTAGACTTAAAAAAACCTCCCGAAACATAAACCCTTCAACCTTACTTCCAAAAACAGAGCACCTTCTAAAGCATCTCTTTAATACTGCAGCTGATCACTATCTTGTCACTGCCAAAATCCAGCTATGTCTGCAGATATACTTTAAGTCTCCTTTCTCCCCTCTTGCCCACTTAAACATCCTTTGAGAATTTTTGGTTTATTTTGTTGTTCATTAATACACTATTTTAATTACATTCAGAAAGACATAGGAAATAGGACTTCAGCTTATGAAGAGCTTTCAAACTGCAGAGATAATGAAGCATTAGGGCAGCCTGTCTCCAATAATGGAGACCTTTAAAGGTATAAATGTCTAATCACAGGTACTACATCAGAGGACAGATGAGATAGCTTTCAGGGTTTCCTTCCCCTGCACAATTTGCTAACTAGCTATGATAAATACTGATGAGTTACTTCCTGAAAGTAACCTCTCAACGCTTGGAGATGCATCCTTGGGTATTTTATAAATTGCAGTTAACTGCTTTTCTCATTCTCAGACACTCAACAGAGTTGCTCTGGTTTACTGCGCCACCGTACATCAGCTGAGCTACATAAATCTGCCTTTCATGGATAAGAGGGGGCTGTGAGCACTGTTAACCCAGAGTAATTTGACTAAAGTTTAAAGCCCATGACTGCATATGTCAAAATTGAAACAATTTGGATCAAACCCATAAAACATTAGGAAGGTAAGAGGGTCAGGGGGCAATTAATCCAATTAATCTTAAATGCTTCTCTTCAGATGGGACCCCGTTTAAATGCTTATTTTTCTCTGCTGACTACAGAAGGAATCTGACTTAAATATTGACTTTTAAAGGGTAGTAACCAGACAAGATAAGTCTTAGAAAACAATCTTGTGCACTAAACAAAGCCTAGCATTACTGTCCACCCGTGAGGAAGGCTTTTACCACAGACTTACAGTGACCACAACAGCCAAGGGGTTTCTGGCTTCAGTAGAGGAGGTTTCAGTTGGGTTTCTTCTCATCTGGTTAACAACAGTTTTGGCTTAACTTTATCTCAGCACTGCAGCTATGAAGGGAGGTTTATAGGAATTCTGGGAGAACTGTTCAAGGGAAATCTACCCAGCATTTGCTCACATGAAAACCTTAATTCTGACAGTTTGCATGGGGAGAACCTTAGCTCACTGTGTCTGTTGCATGTGCCAGTGGATTCTGTGCAAGGAGACATTGAGAACTGACTGTTAAGCATTCAATCCAAAGAACCTTTTAGAGCAATGAAAATGTAAAGCACACACAGAAATATACTGATAATACTTGTTAGAGTTTGACAGAGTAAAAGTTCACTTATTCCTTGTCCATCAGCTCTTTTGCTTGCCAGTATCCACCCAAAATCCTGCCCTGTCCCAAGAAGGAAAAAGTTCTGTGTCTACCTCTTCCTACTGGCAGTCCATTCTCCCCAGAAGTATTTTCTTAACACACTCATTTTTTTTCAGTGGATTAATTCTCCTTTACCTATGCTCACAAAAAACCTGAAAAGCTCAAAATTCATCAGAAGTTTAAAACATCGGAAACAGTATACAAAGTTAGAAATGGGGTTCAAATGCAGAGAGCAAGTTGGATGTCAGAAGCTAGAGCTGCTGTCACAAGGAGCATTGCCACACCGAGGTGGGATGTAGTCCTCAGCATCTAGTGCACAAAGTGCCTTGGGCAGCACCTGGTGAGGGCTGGCTCTCTGCTCCCTGTGTGCCCAAGCACACAGCCACTCAGAGCATGCTTTGACTGGGCATGTGGCTGACAGACACACTTAAGTTTGGTCACAGTTCAGGTGCAAAAGGAACAGGGATGACTGTAAGAATAAGTTCTTTTCCATTTCCACCTCCAATCTCTGTGTATTGACACATAGAAGAAAAGCACCAACTTAATACAAGAGGTTTCTTCAGGCAAGAGTAACCTGGCTTGTCCCTAGGCAGGACAATGCTGCCAAATAAGGCTGACTACAGCCAGCAAGAGAAGATACTGGATTTGGCTAAGGCCCCCAAAGTAACAGAGCCCCATTGAGAATTCCCACCCTCATCTGATGTCATGCATTTCCCAAAAGAGTGAAAGTCCACTCTCTGAGGGACATTTCTGGCTACAGGGATAAATGTCCTTTGGAGAATAAAATTCATTGCAGGTTTACAGAAACAATGGGATAACATGCTAAACTGCTCATAGTGAGGACATCCAATAAAGGGGATGGGTACATCATGGGGGTAGAAAATGGGGCAGGAGATCATTAAGTTTTCTTCATCGTCTGAGAACAAGACACTGAAGACAACTTTTTTTAAATAGCTGCTTCCACTTAGGTCTTTAGGAAAGGGTACAAACTGATACTTTCTTCTGACAAAGCTTAAGTTAGGAGGTAAGATCAAGTTGAAAATACAATCCTATCTTGAACCTTACAAGTCTACACTCCTGGCTCCAACTCTAGCCTCTGGCAAAAGTCCCACTGATTCCAGTGAGGCCAGAGATTGACTCCAACATGGTCACACCTGGGGTTTTATGCATTCCATGATAAAAATTTGCTAAAAAAAAAATTTGCTAAACTTGGAACCTGATCACAGATCAGCTTCCAAATAACACCCATGTTTGGGGTGGCTGGAGCTGGAGTTTCAGTGCTGGCCCTTCTCCATGGAACTGAAGGCCAGAATTATGCTGATGACAATAAATATTCAGCACTTCATCTTCAAAGGGTTGGGTAGATGGTTCAATCAGCAGCTAGCTCATCAATGAAACAATATGGACCATGTCATCGATTATTCATGCAATATCTTTGCAAGCTAAATGTGAAGATAGTGGAGTTGATACAGTTAAATTTATTGTGCCCCAAAGACTCCATTATTGCTAGATCCCAAAACCAAAACAGTAGTGATAAACCTCCCTTTTTTAAAGACGTGTTATGACTTAGAGGCAAACTGGAAGGAAGGTGTGAATGGATATTCCTAAAGAGATCACTTCTAACTTTGCACATGGCTTTCTGAGCAACTCCCATGTCTCCTTTTTCCCCTCCTGCTAAGGGATTTTACTGGATACATCCTGATCAGCTGCACTGCCTTTTTGGCTGTTTGAGATATTTGCTTCATGACCAGAAAGTATTACAGTGGGGTAATTGAATGTGATCCCTTTAAAGGTCAAGCATGCTCCCAGTAAATGAGCTATCAGAAAAAACAGGCTTCTGAGCAGCTTGTGAGCACTTTGCAAAGCAACCAGGCTATGAACTGTGGGAGCTTATTATCCAATTCTGTAAAATCGGAAGCTTCTTGTCCAGAGGATCAAACTAGGTGCACAGAGAAATACAGAATCAGTCTCAACAATACACGAGGTGTCAAGAAATGATGCTTGCTTTTCTTCTTGGCTCAGGCAGGGGAAGTTTGCCCAAAACACACCATTACACTTACGAAGGGGCTGATCTGGCTGTGTGCTAGAGAGCTTTGGCTTTTACATTTATCAGTGACTTCAGAACATCCAGTAATTTGCAGGAACAGATCCATTGACTGGGTCAGGCTCTGAAGCATTTGGTTTCCAGTCTTCCCTTTGCTTTTAAACATGTCACACATCTGTTTGCAGAAGGATCACTCCAGGACAAAACACCATTAGGCCATTTTCTGCTGAGTGCAGAGAGCTTTGCACTTACTCTTCAATGCACCCCTGTGGATCTGCTGGACTGTGGGCTGGACTGGAGCAATCTCAAAGTTCCCCTTGCACTGTCTGCAGCTCAAGACCAAGGAGAAGCTATTCTACTTATATCAGAGCCTGTTTTAGATCACTTGAAATAGCCTTCTGAATCTCAATAAAATCTAGGTTATTTCATCTCCTTTCCTTCCTTTCAGTGGGCAGTTTGTATTGATTTCTTGAGCTATAGGCTGTTCATAGCCATCTCCTCTCTGAAACTTTGCTGTTGTTTTCTGTTTTGAACTTCTTCTCCTGAAAGGGTGTGCAGTGTAAAATGATCATTCTATAGCTGAGCCCTGAGCATTTTGGTTGGGGCAGAGGGATGTCACAGCTTCATGGCAATTATTATCATTGGAGAGACCCATCACTTGTGGTAATTTAAATTAATACCCTTCTTCTAAAATATATTCTCATAGCTCCCATACAAACATAGGACTTATTCCAGGAATTTTTGGATACAACTATGTTATTCAGGCCAGAGGATTTGGTCATAATGGTCCCTTTTGGCCTTAATGTCCAATAATCTATGAATCATTTAATTTAATCCTGTGATCTGGTCTCCATTATGTCACTAGTTCCTCTCAAAACAAAGCAAGGGGCCCATCTTCTCTTGCAGAATGGAAAGAATAGAAAATCAAGGCAAGAAGACCATGAAATAGTGGAGAGGCAGTCTCGAGCCTGTTATCAAGTACACTTCATTATCCAAAGACAACTGGTGATTTTTTTTCCCCAGTTAATTTATTCAGCTCAAGTGTCATTTTGTAGTTAACGTTGCTTCCTGAAGAGTTGTGACCTTGCAGCAATGTTGGGTTTATCTATCTAAATGATAGACTAGAAGGAAGCCTGATATATACATTGAGGCCTGCAGCTGTGCTTTATAAGGTAGCATTTCAAATATATCATAATGAACTCTCTGTAGACACAGTCATGATTTATGTTGACAAATCACAGGGAACTGGAACTTACAGGCACTGGGACTTGCTGGATACTGAAGGTCCATGGGATCCTTACACCTGAATGCGTAAAGTATATAATTTATGTATGTATATATATTGACTCTTTAGCGTCAATCAGTTAAGATTCTCCCTGTCATTGTATCAGGAAGCCCTTTTATAGGGTAATTTAAGAAAACAAAGTCATTCTTAGAGGGCAATTAATCTAATCATTGCCCGACAGTGCAAATCACGTCTTCCCTTAGAATTCCTCAGAGACATGAATCTGAAGCTGGAGCCACACACAGATATTCATTCCTGTCTGATACCCTTCTTTTGGTACATTGTCCCACCTGACAAATATTAAGAAATGAAATTTCACAATACTACCATAAGGTAGGTCATAATGATCCAGAACTTAAAGGGAAGCAAACAAACTCACTTTGGATGCTGCCTTTTTTTGCTGGTGCTTTAACACACCAAATGTTTCAGGATCCTACATTAAAACAGCACAGAGCAGATATAGTTCTGGGCTTGTTCCTGGTATTCCCACACTCCTGTACATCCCTTTTTCTTCAGTGGTTCTGTGCCTTGCAAAGAGGTCAGGTCTGTCTATGGACAGACATATGTTAATCTCTCCCTCCGTAAATGAGGGAGCAGAAACAAGTATAAAACCATACTGACCATCCCCACACCAGGAAATCCACCTGGCTGTGTAGTTAACTAAATCCTGGGAGCCTTCTGGAGAGCTCCTAAACAGTTGAAAAGGTTGTGAAACATGAGAAACTGAACCAAAATCCAAAACAGTGGTTGTTCATGTTTCATAACTCCAGCTCAGCTGTAGGAAAGTCCTGCTTTGCCTGCTATACAGAGATATTTCAGAGATGCTCCTCTGCAGGCTCAAGCACTAAGCATGAAATAATCCAGTGTCTGCAGCAATAGTTGGGACAATCTGTTGTATGAGAGGATAAGAACCCTAAAATCTGTTCTTAAAGCTGACTGACAGAAAGGAAATCTCTTGTTCTATTCAGATCATCAATGTAAGCAGAGGTTTACACAGAATGTGCATTTTCAGCTTGTATTAAACTTGATTATCGCTGAAATAAACAGCAGTCAACCAAACATATTTCCCAGGGGAAACTAATGAGCACTAGATACAACTCATTTGAAGTCTATTAATTTTTCAGAACATTACATTAGTGCTGATTAATGTTCTTCAGGAGCATCTCTCAGTATAGTGATCCTCCTTCTGCTATCCCCTGAGAGCTTATAGACCACTCACAACAACCAACGTGTTTGCTTCTTAATTTAATTCACTGACTCCTCTCAAAGGTTGTACTGGCAGGACATCACCACTCTTTACCCATGATAAATGGATGTTGGACCATAATATGGATATACCCCTTTCCTGGACAGATTCAGAGGCCTGACACAAGCAGGTAGGACTGCAGGTTCCATTAAGTGTCACAATGCAATTCAGCAATCTTTTCCTCACAGAGACAGCAGTGACCTTGTGACAACTCCCCCACCACTGCATTTCTAATAGCAAAACATAGCATTAAACAGAACATAGCTTATTTTCCATGACCAGCACTATGGCTCAAAGCATGCTCTCAAGAATATGTAGAAAATTACCCAGTCAGGTAAAGTACAGGTTGAATCACAGGGTGACAAGAAAGGAATTCAGCGGGTATGTCCCAAATTCCCAAACTCCAAACTATTCTGAATGGTAGCACCAGGAAAGCTGAGCTCAGGATGTGGAGACAAAGACAAGAACAAAGCCTTTGATTGTGTCCAGTATGTAGCTGCAACTTGACAACTCTCATTAGTGCCACTGGAGAAACTGAAAGCCGCTGTGCACTCACACAAGTTTCTTCTTGTTGACATGATTTTCACGTACCACAGGCTCCCCTGCTCACTTCAGAGGCTGGTTTACGTAATTCCTCTCAGACTTGCTTGAACCTGTATCAGACATACTCCCTCTCTCCTCCATTTCACACTCACTCCGACATTTCCTTTCATGACACCTCTCTGTCACCCTTTCTTTTGCAGCACCATCTGTCCAGGATAGACTTGTCTGATTTTTCTCCACCCAAATTCTTCCTGAGAAGCCAGTGAACTATTTTAGCAAGTCAAAAATACAAAAAAAAAACCAAGCTAATGATAAAAGGAGAAACATTTTCGTTTCTGACTGCCCCGGTTCAGAGTTTCCACCTGGCACGTTTTTTGACATGCTGCGAAAAGATTGCTTCATCTGCTGGATGTGCATAACTAATGCACTCCATAAGCCCACTCTTCCCTAGTTGTCTTTCACCTGGGGTCTTCCATGACAAAAGACAAGTTGTTGCCTTTTGTGATAGTGGCAAAAATTCAGGGAGAATAAGCTTGGAAGTAGCAGGTTAGAAGGAAAAAAGCAGGGAGAGTTATATTGGAGGGGACTTCTTCAAAACTATGCCCTCAAACTCCAAATGCTTCCTGTGATTAAGAGGATAAAGGAAAAAGGGAAAAACAGTCTGCATGCCAGATCTACAGTCAGTGCAAGTCAGCACAGCTCCCCTGCCATCTGGCTGTCTTCACCCATAGAACCCCACGCCTTCCATGGGGAAAGTCCTATGAAGTACAGATGCACAGGACACCTGTCCCAAACGCAGAGCAAAAAAAGATTCTGTCTCAATAAAATTAATGTTTGGCTGCAGTGGTGCAGATTAACTTTGCACAGGTTTTAAACTTGCATTAGCAAGGATATATAAGATAATATAAAGAAAAATCTCAAGGTAGATAATTTCAGAACTGAAAATCAAGCTGAGTTACAGACAGCTTCTCAATTCCCTCAGTGCCCCTTATTTAGGCAACTTTCCAATTAGTGTCAATGAAAGTTTTGCCTGAGTAGCAACCAAGTAAAAATAGACTCAGAATATCAGGATTTGACCCAGAGGCTTTAGTATACAGAAATAGACAGACCCACACACAAACAAGCATGTAGAGGGTAAACCTCAGGAGCGATAATGAGCTTTGATTTTTCATCAGCCACAAAAATGTCAACTATGCTTCCAGTACATTCCACAACAGAGCAATATTTATATTTGATCTTTGCAGTGGTTTCATACTGCATATTACATAAGCAAGTCATTCCCCATACAGTAATGGAAACAGACGGCATTTGCTGTGGTTTATTTTTTGCATCAGGCATTCTTTGGCAGATACACATGGGTAACAATATGGCAGGGGGATGGCCTTAGACTTCCCCTCTGCAAAGATCACAAAGGCTGTGAACAAGCAGCACAGGACTTTTGCTCTTTTTTTGGAACTGCTGCAAGAGCTAATGGCTCATCTTGCCCCCTTGGCATATGAAGGTCTCACGTGTTATGAATGCAGAGTCACTAACAGAACAAATTTGGCCCCACTCAGAAAACCACAGTCTCTGCAGCGAGCTCCCCTCCTTTTCCAAAGCAGGAAGCTACTGAGGTTTTTGCTTTGCTCCTTCTGCCTGTGTGAGTGAGATTCAATCAATCCTCAGGGTTGTCACCCTTCCCACAAGTGCTGTTATTTCCCTGGGATCTCTACTAGAAAAGCATCTTCCTCTAGAGAATGAGCTCAAAGATATGTTGACTCATTCCAAGTCCAAGACCCTGAAATATATTAATAGGTGGAGTAAAATGAGAGTTCAATGTTATTAAGAGGACAAGTCATTTAACACTGACACCAGCATAAGCTAAACAAAATAGCCATTCAGTGACATACTACTGCACAGCCTGTGAGAGCAGCTAACAGGTACCACATGTACTCAGATTGTATAAACATAAGACTCTAAAGGAAAACTTGGATCTGGAGCAGAAATGCCACTACAAACTTTGCCTCAGCCTTGGTTTTTGATCCATTACAGATGTGGAACCACCCAGCAGCTTTGCTTGGGCTCTGATTTTTGGTTTTATTTTTTTTTGAAGCAGTGCTTCAGGTTGAGGTTTGGTCCTGTTGGTCCCACTGTTAGGCATCCTTACAGGAAGAAAGTTGAAACATCAAGTTAGTATTGTTCTTTGAGCTTTTGGAAACCAGCTGGAAGAAAAGAAGCTGTTTAAGCCATATCTCCCACACTAAAGTAGGATCACCCAAACCTGGAGTAAAAACTTCTCATCAGATCAGCAAGCCACTCTGTGCAGAAGATACTGAATATCCTGAATCCCACTGGCAGCACTGAGGAGCCAGGAGCACTCAGCATATGACAGGCTGGTACTTAAGCTCATGATTACCCAGGAAAACACCTCTCCCTATGTCTCACTCCACACTGCACAGTGCTGAGAGCCTTGCAGAGGGCTTGGCTTCCAGGGGATAGATATGTGCTCCAAGTTCTGCCCAACACTTCCTGGGCAGACTGTAACATCTGATTCTGCAATAATGGGGTCAGTGATAAAAACATGATGGAAGAACTTGGAATATGCCCCTCAGTGAGCTAGCAAGAGCTGGAAGCAGCCTTTGCAGGTGTTTTTGGCAGGGATCTGAAGGTATCAATGGGATTTAAGTCTGCCTCTTCTCTATAGGCCATGGTAAGCTGTTTTTCTTGGTGCATAATTGCTTACAAACTCTGACAGAACATAATGACTGGAGTTTTAGCATGCCTTTTGCTTCCAGAAAACATGTGTGATTATTTTTTGCACCCTTGCTGGAAAGAACAGAGCAGACTGTACTCCAGGACTTTGCCACCTTAGGACATATGATCAACATTCGTGTGTGTCATGCTCAGACTTATGCCAGCCTGTTAGTAGAACAGTAAAGGAAAGGCAATGAGATATGAGCTGCATTTCCACAACCCTCCAGCTGTCAAGAGGAGCAGAGACTGACATAAATAAGCTGGATGGAGGAGACAGGCCAAATCAGAAATAATCCATCATGTGCCATGGTTCCCAGATCCCTCAGGATCTTTTCCGAGGGATTTGATGTCAGGCATTGAGCATGTCAGTACAACTTGCACTTTGGTGATTTTCCATCTGTAGCTGCTCTTTCTGATATTACACTCAGGGTTACCACTGACACGTATCACTTTATGAACAGCTGGAGGAGCAGTGGCTAACCTTCATTCACATACCAAAAGTTTTGTGCAGCCAAAACCCGCAAGACTCATCATATCATTCTGTAAGCCTGGGAATACATAACACAGGCAAGTACAGCAGCTCCACTGGGGTCTTACTGCTCTAGTGTGTGTTGGCATCAGGCTGTGCATGCAGTGATAACAGGCTTAGCCCCTTTCTGGTTTACTTCCAGATAGATCTGAAGTCACAGAGAAGCCTCCAAGAGTCCAACAAGCCTCCACTGCTGGTTATGTGACCTAGTCTGTGTGTGAGGAGTCATACTTATGAGGCAGCTGTGGCTTCAGAGCCACACAGCCACCTTGAGGAATATCAAGACATTTATGAGGGGAGTCAAGAAAGCAGCCAGAGAAAGGCAGATTTGTAGTTCCTTAGTCAACATGCAACTTCTGGGGCAGTTTTGAGGGAAGAGGAGCTCAGAGTTTTCAGTGCCTGGTTTGACCATCAAAATAGCTCTTGGAGAAATCATTATCACAAGAGGAAAGGGTTGCTACACAAACCTTCCCCTGACTTTGCTGCTACCACTCTCTAAAGAGTTGCACAAAATGGGGCACCCACTATTGTTACCTTCCTCTCTCTATCCCAGAAGCATTGCATTTGACTCTCAATATAGGCAGCTACCTGTAGCACTCCCAGCTTTGCAGAAATGACCAAATAGATCTCAAAGTTCTAGATTATTTTAAGGGTGTCCAGAGGGTAGGGACATCCATCATGCCAATCACGTTCAATGGCATAGAGACTAGTCTTGCATGGACAGAGCCAGTTCCTCCTCTCTACGTAACTCTACCAACCAGCTCTGCAGCTCAGGAGCAGGTTCTCCTGGAAGATACCTTTGTTAAAAGTTTTTGGAAGTAACAAAAGCCCTAGATCCATACAGGTTCCTCCATCAATAAACAGCAGAGAACAACACTTCTGCCCCAAACTTGGCCATCAATCTTGTCCTGCTTATTCCCTCTAAGACAGATGCCAAACTCCTGTAGGCCATCCACAGTACTACACACTGCTGCCATTCAGTCCCAGACAAAGAAAGGGAGAAGAAAACAGAACATGTTCCTGCCCCAGAGAAGTGTCTCCATAAAACAGTTCCACAGAAATTGAAGTCCAGATCACCCCCAGTACACGCACACACATTTCACCATCTCTCTTCTACTCACTCCTCATTGCAATTTCTACCTATTCACAACATGTTAGACATTGAAACTAGTTATGAGGAGAAAAGGATTCATGCAAAGGAGGCAGTTAAAAATTAATTAAATTGATACAGTTGAGATTATTTTGGAAAGCAGAATACCCTCAGGAAATAACAGTATTAAAGACTAGCCAGTTATTTCTGTTTGCCATATGGTTGGAGCTACAGCACTACAAACATTAAGAGGTGTGGAAAGATGCAATTCTCATACATTCAGGAGTAAAATACTTAAGGTTAGCTGGTAGCCACTGAACAATACATTAAAAGGTACCCAAGAAATCCCAATAAACTTAAGAAAACATGGTCACATTTCTTGGCCACATATCTCAGCTGAACTTTCTGTTCCCTTCTGTCATTTAATCCCAGCTTTTCCCAAGTGATCAAAGAGTGCTTCAAAGGAGACTGCTCACCAGAGTGCCCAGAAGCTGCACAGTTCTCTTGTTCCATATTTAACACCTCCTGTGCTACTGCCATTCATACTGTTAAAAGGGTCTTATGGGCATATTTTAGGTGCTAAGCAATCTTTTGCAGCACAAGCAACACACAACACAGCAACAAGTTCACTGCTTCTGCAGTTCTTGCCTTTATCCAGGGAACTTTGTTTTTTATTTTAAAAACCTTATTTTCTAATGGGTTTCCTTCCCTTGCTCACTCTCTCAATGATGTTTAATGTTCTTCCACAAAGTCATGTTACCCTGCTCTGTTGCTCATTTCCTTTTCCAAATGCAGTTACCCTCCCTTCTTTTTCCCCCAGCCTTATAAACTCATTTTTCTCTTCTCATTCAGTTGTTGCAATTGAGTTCCTCTAGCCAACTAGATTCAATGGACAGATTGCTGTACAGGGCTCTGCTCAAATCTCAGATCTCTCCCTGTCCAAGTGCGCTCCATGTTCACACAAAAAGAATTAGGTCATCTCATTGCAAGTGTACACAACAAAAGCTACAGCAACAGATGTTACAACAACACAGAACTGCAGGCTGTTCTGTGATTCAGTTTACCATGACCTGGTTTTGAGTCACTATCTGTATCACTGGAGCTCTGAAAAGCAGGAGATGGTTTAAAAAGAAAACCAAAACAAAAAACCCCACATGCATACAAAGCTCTGTGCATAGTTGTATGGCTGAAGTGCTCGGACAGCCAAATAAAAGAGCAAAAAAAAAAAAAGACATATGTGCAGAATAATAGAGAGTTGCAACCACCAGCACTGATTTTAAGCCATAATGGTACCATACGCCCCCTGAGGATTAGGTGGCAGGTTCAGCACACATTGCAATACAACAACAAAAACACTTTTATTCTAGATTGGTGGAGCCAAACAGTGGTAATGTGGATCACCACTGGTTTGCAGAGCTTGGTATCACCACTGCCAACTACTTGCTGATGAATTAATTTCGTAAAAGCCTAAACTATACCAGTACAAATTGATGTGAACTAACCATGGGTGCCACACTGCTCAGTCAGCAGAATTGTGTTTCTGCAAAGTAAAATAGCATCCCACGTTTCAGAGAGAGTTCTCCCATCAGTGCTTCATCTGCCAGTGAGAATGAAGGTCACAGCAGGGCCAGGACTACTGCAGGATCACCATTAGAAAGATTATTTGGCTTTTTTTTATTCCTAACATTAATCTCACACAAGCATAGGAACTGCAGTTTTCACAAGGCCCCACAGAAGAAAATTGCACCTCTCTCCCTGCCTCTTTTCCTGCTCCTTAGTGCTACCATGTGATGCAAGGGCTGGACAATTCATCCTTCCACATCTTCAGCTGCTCATTCTCTCACATATCACAAGCCAGCAGAGGTGGTCACAGTAACATAACCTTTTAGTAAAAGTAAATAATACCAAGCTATTCTATCTAGAGTCATTTTTTGGAAACAATCTCTTTGCGTCTTAATTAGGAAACTCAACACCCTCTGAAGTCAACAGCACAGTGTATTGCCACTAATTCCTGGCTCTGGCAAAGAAGCTGAGGTTCATATTTCTAATCAAGTCCACCACCAATTTTGTTTTTTAAGTGCCTCACTTGGACCCAGCAGGGAACCCCAGAGGAGAATCCAGGCATGGAGATTCCATAGCATCAGCATCCTTTTTTAAAAGGAACTTCATTTAACTTGCTCTCAACCAAACCTTTCCCCCCTTTAAATAAAACTTATCAGCAGTTTAATTCCAGCTCCAACTCCTCTCTCCATCTCTTTTGGGGCCCTCTTGAGTGTTGTGGATTTGCCAACGTTAGGGATTAGACCGTACATGGCTGTCCTAGCACAGAACAGAGAGAACATCATGTAATTTCCATTTTTCTCCCGGTTGTGCTCTTTCAAAGCCCCACACTACTTATGGTTTCCACGCCACATATTCTTCTGTCCGTTGCCATGGTGCAGCCACTGGTTTGTCATTAATATTGTGGGTAACTTCAGATCCTTGACCTCAGGGCTTTCAGAACTTTTCATGGTGTATTTTCCTCTTGATTGAATTGCTCTGCATTCCCAAGCACAGCTAAAACAAAAATAAAACACTGCTGCTTTTGAATGGGGAAAATTCATTTCACAAAGACAGGCTAGCAAAGGCCGAAAACCCATTGAAAAACAGCAGATTAAAAGGAAAACAGTCATTCTCCACAGACATTGCGACTGTGGCATGGATTTAAATTTACCTACAGCATCTGAGCATATGGCCCCCAGGGTCCATACATGAACTCAATATCTGGCCCAGTTCTTACTCTAATAATATGCCAACCCCCTATCAGAGGACCTCAAATCATTCTATAAACTCTCATCCATGAAGCTTCACAAGAGTTTTAAGAAGTGCAGAGCTACTAGTTCCGATATTTCATCTGGGAAGTCTGAAGTACAGAAACAGTAAGGTGAATGACAGATGGCAGCTCATGGCTTCCCATGGGTACTTGCATGTCTAGGGGTACCCTGTTCCCACAGTAGACCTGCACAAATGTTTTTGTGCCTACAAGTTTTGCTCAGTGGTATTACCTAGACAGTTATTGTTAAGTCAAATGCTATCCATCATTCTTTATATTCAAACTTTGAATTTACTGAGAGCAGAACTTAAGCATTTTTGTTAATGCTAGTGACAATTCTCACTTCAGAAAACAGTCCATTTTTTTAAAGACTATTAGATATCAATATGTTCATATATACTAGACTGAGTCTGTGGTAGCTCTGCCTACTGGAAAAATGTGCTAATTGTCATATTATCAGCTAATTGCCAAAGCTAAACTATCCCTCAAGTTGATTTTTTTAAATGCCTGCACTTAAAGGTGTTGCTTTCATACCAGCTCTCTCTGTTAAATGAGCTCCCAGAAACATGGATTTGCATTAAAAAGGCCCGAACCCTCAGATTTCTGAAGATCCAACCCTCCCTCCCAGCCTGGTAGTAGTTTATATGGTAAAGGGCCCTTCAGGAGATGCAAGCGCATGGAAACACATCAGCATTAGCATTTTCTTCTTTGTTTAAGGTTATTATTTGTTTAAAGGGAAAAATGCATCTATTGGATTTTTTGAGAAGATGCTTCACAAGCTGCAAACAAAGCACCTGAATCTACATGCAATGCAATGCTGTGTACATCAGACAGGTGGTTTTATGTGCTTAAAAATGCCTAATGTCAGGTCTGGGGATGACAATAACCACTTGATGTTATCAGAATCAACACAAACACCTGCCTGGAAAAATAAAAAGCAGCAAATGGAAAGTAAGAATCAAAGCCTGTTTTTTTTCTGCAAATGCTTAGAGCACAAAGACCACATAAAGGAGAGAAGGAAAGTAACATAAAGACATAAAGATACATCCATCCTCCTCCGATTTGGGGCCTGGTTGAGCTGATGTTGCTGCTGAAGCAATTTTAAGACTGATCTCATTTCAAGTCTGTGTCCCCTAGTTCCCTTACAGGGCCAGAAAGCCATGTCCTGATGGCAGGGCATAGCCATATCACACAATGGTTAGGGACAAAATCCTCTCCCAGACATGGACACATCCCGCTCGTCAGAGGCTGGGAGTAAAGCCAATCCCACAACTTCTTCCCAGCAGAATAAGGACTCCCTTTACGATTTGCTCAATCAAGAGGACAGTCCAGCTGGCTTTGCTCCCTCGAGAGGCTTTTGCTCCTGTGTATCGGCCTTGTGGGGCCAGTTGTATCAGTCAATCTTTGACTATCACATTGAGGGCAAGTTAGCTGTAAGATCCCCCAGGCAGCCCGTTTGAAAACCTCTCATTGGGAAGGCTGGTCACATTCCACTTGAGACAAAAACACTGCCTGACAAACAACCTTGTTCCTCAGAGCCCTGGGTGGAATAAGGAGGAGAAAAAAAAAGAAAAAAAAAAAAAAGATGTGGGGGAGGTGGTGCAGGGGGGACTGTGAAATCCTATAGGTCCTCATGGAAAAGTGTCCCTCTGTGTGTCAATGTCCCTCATGACTTGCAGAAAGACTGTACCTGACATAAAAAAAAAAAATTAAAAATTTCAAAAACATCATGCTCAGGAGTACAGTAAAAAAAAAAGTGGGGGAAGTGCCAGATATCCCTTCCTGGGTTAAATCCTGTAAGATGCTGATTGCTGCCACCTCCTTATGAATACAGAAATTAAACCCCCAAAATAATAATTTAGTTTTCCTCATTTTATCAGCCCTACACTTGCATGCAAGATGTTCTATTTCAATCCACGTACCAGACTTCTGTTTCCCAGTATTAGAGGAGGTCATTTTCTGTTTGCTTGTTGGGTTTTTTTTGTTATGCATTTATGAACAAAATAATGCTGCAAATGGGATCTTTGTCTACATGTTGCAAAAAGCCACATCTATTCCCACACAGTGAATCATGCACGATTAGACTAATAAGATATGCTGCAAATCAGAGTCAAAGCATCTGTACTAAGCTTATCTAGAGCAAAATGCAGGATACCTATAGAAATCAAGCTGCCTGGACTTTTTGAGGCCCAAATCCATCCATCCATCCATCCATCCATCCATCCATCCATCCATCCATCCATCCATCCACCCACCTCAGAGCAGAAGCAGTGCTCTCATGAAGCATATGGGGGCTTTCCATCTCCAGTACTAAGGCTGTGTCAGTGTCCAGAACAGGGACCTGATGTGAGTTCAACAGAGAACAGACCTGAACCCAAATCTTCATTTACTGTGCTGACACACCTCAGCAGCCTTATCCTTCTGTCTTTTCAATATACTAACCTGATTTTAAGAGGTGAATGAAACTGATAGCTTTGTATGGAAAAGTCATTGCAGATGTCTGTTAAAACCCTCAAAGAGCTGTTGTTATAGCCAAGGTTATGTGTGACTCTTAAACATAAGCAAACAAGAACTTAATATGTATTTAATTTCCACATTGTATATATTTTTCCTACCATCTGTGCTCCAGAGGGGTCAGGATTTAATATGGACATTGAACAGCACTTACCACAGAAGAAAGACATTAATGAGCCTCGAAACAGAATTTTTCATTTGGAAATATTTCATTTGGCAAGCTTTCTTCCATATGGAGAACATGATGCTGGAATTGAAATATCTTAACCTATTTTATAAATTGGCATGAATTAAAGTAAACAGCAGGCATTGAACAGATTCCAGTTGTGGTGTTCCATGCTTCACTTACTGGATGATGATATAATTTCATTACTGTTGATTAGCTAATATTGTTAGCATCTACACCAGTCATCTATGAGTGCCTTGAGGTCTCAAATGATTTCTCTACTAAAGTTATTACCTACTTATGTATCACCCACTTACTTAACAGTGACAATAAAAAATGACACCTGGTAGTTAAGCTATAATGGTGAAAGTCTGGAAATAAAGAGTTTTGTATAAGCTCTGTTACTCACTGTTTGTGGCCAATTCACTTAAACCACAGTTTCTTCCTACCTCTAATCTGGGGAGTCCTTTTTCAGATAATAAAGATCTCTCTCTGACATCAAGAGAAAATAGAGATACTCAACAAATCAATCCCTCAGTGCTTCCAAGTGAGCCCTCAAATGCAGTGGAGTCCTTGAATTCAAACCTGTAACAATTCTTTAGCTTTTCAATCAGATACCACAAGCTTCATGAACCAGCTGATTCTTGCCTGATGTTCCCCAAATAAGTGCCTCAAACACTTGCAGTGCAGATTGCAGATCCCTCTCTCATGATCCAGCATCCCCCATATTAAATGCACTGTGATAGCCACCCAACTATGTTTCTTATGTGGAATTAAGGGAAAGGGTCATAGCTTTTGCCTTGCTTTGAGTTGGGCCATTTAACAGCCCTGAGGCCATAGAAGCCCCCCAAAAATATCCCCAGATGCATCTGCATGGTGAAGAATCCCACAATGTACTGCTTCTGAGTGGGGGTGATCAGGGAAGAGCTTTGCAAAACAGGGACAACCAGTATGTACGTTTACCTCACACAGAATTCAGCAGATCTAATGAACACAAACATATTTTTATCTCCTTTATGGAAAGGGGCTGCACAAGAATCCATTCTTTTGTTTTCTAATGTAGCACAGGAAGACAAAATGTTTTTTATATGTGCTCTGGGCAGTAAAATTAAAAGTAGAACTTGGTGCTGAAGCTAGAACAAGGTGAATGAGGCACCTACTCATGGTATAATGTTCAAGCATGAAAAATGAAACTGGCCAAGTTTTGCACAAAGATGCTGTGTGTCTGTCTGATGCACTCTGTAAATCTTTTGTCACAGCTCGAAGTGCTGTCCCCAGAGAGACTATTTTTTCCCCCTTCTCTCAGCTGTGTTTTATGGTTTTATTCTAATTTTACAACACAGTCTGTGACAACTGGTCACACAGTGTGTCTGGGTTGAATAAAGCCCAGGGACCCTTTGCCAAACCTCTACGCCATGTGCTGAGCTTAATGAAATGTGTCAGGTCTACCATGAATTGTGCATTCACAGAACTGAATGAATCTGAGTTTTCAAGGAAAACTTAAGGGATACATAACTTCACACAGCAAGCCTCAGGGGGTGTTGGACGGGGGAGGGGAGTGTGCATGGAGAAGGGAGAGGAATCACAGAGAAACACTCAGCAGATCTCTTAATAGCAAAATAGATCTTGATAGCTGGAATTTAATCAACCTAGCTGAGTAAAGATTTAAAACTATCAGCCACTGCTGAGGCCTCAGGGGAGAACAAGTATGGTTCAGTTAAAATGCTAGGTCCCAGCAGCCTAGGTTATAGTGTAACTCTGCCACAATACATCCAACACAGTCCCAAATCACATCATTTTGGGGCCTCTCCCATTTATATAATAGGAACAAAAGTGCTTCCTTCGGCTTAGTTTGTTCTTTTTACCTATAGAGGTTATGAGCCCAGGAGGGCACTGACCAGACAACAGTGCCTAGTTGGTACTTGAAGTTATCACCTTTGCGAGAGGATAACCTACTGTCAGAGTCCTGGACCTGCAACATAACATTGCAAGGTACACAAAGCAAAGTGCATAATGTAAACTGGATTGACCTTACTTTTTTCTTTCACCCATTGCTGTAGAATAAAGAGGACCCAGATTATAATGAAAAATACTGATTTTAACAGAAAAAGATGTCTTCAAAGGGTTTAAAATTTTCCTGTATCATGTAAATCTGTGAAAGTTGTGAACCCATTGCATTTCTCTTCCTTGTACTTTCCTGCCTGAAGTCAGTCCATCAATACATAAATTAATGGCTTGATTCTTCATTGGAAACAAAAGGAAATGTGAGTGCTCAGCCATCCTTGATAATCACATAGCATATGTGTATGGGGATCTTATTAAAGTTTACAAATATCTGCAGGGTGGGTGTGAAATAGAAAGGGCCAGTCTCTCTTCAGTGGTGCCCTGTGATAGGACGAGAGACAATGGTAGCAAGGTGAAACATAAAAAGTTCCACCTCAACATGAGGAAAAACTTCTTCACTGTGAAATTGACAGAGCCTGGAACAGGCTTCCCAGGGAGGCTCTGGAGTCTCCTTCTCTAGAGACTTTCAAAACCCACCTGGTTACATTCCTGTCTGGCCTGCCCTATATGACCCTGCCTTGGCAGGGCGGCTGGACTCTATGATCTCCAGATCATCCCACCATCTCATCATCACCCACCCCCTACCATTCTATGGCTCTATGTTCTGGGAATTTTTCTGACTTAAGAGATCCACAGGGGGAATGATTAAATTATAACCCTAACTGCTGTAAAGGAGTTGCTCTGTTTCCCTTTTCCTCAGTGTATTCCATTTCCTGTCAAGTGAACTGCCACAAATACAGACCTGGCTGTGTCATACTCTGCTACAAAACAAGGAAACCTGCAACAAGGAACCTGGTGTCCATGGTTGGGCCCTGCTTGCAGTTTGCTGTCAAAGTCAGTTTGAAGTTTCTGGACCAGTCAAGAAGCCATCTATCTGATCTTGTCATGTAAGTTTAACCAGGAAAAAAGCAAGCATAACACCTGCACAAACATTGTAAAACAGGATGTCCTTTGGGATAGAGTTAAAAGTCAGTCAGAACTCCTGGATGTGGAACATGGCTTTCAATGTATTCTACCTCTTACCAGAAGCTTTTTTCTCAGAAGTACATTACTAAGGAATTAAGATTTACAATAGTCTTTTAGATAAGAGGCTACTATTCTGTTTTACATTAAGATAAATTGAAGGTTATGTGGCTCCTGTAAACTTTACACCTGTGTTGGGTTGAGAAATAAAACCCCAGCTATCTTTGCTCCACTCCTTGGCCTTAGTCCAAGACAAGATTTTTCCATCTCTTAACACAAGCCCTGCAGAAACATGCTCAAGATGAGAATCTTCTCCTTCAACCAAGAACCTCAGCTGGAAGCAGAGCTGTGAACTGTGCCAGCCTGCCACACCTGCTAACAATAAAACAAAACAAAAAAAACAAACAAAACCAAACCCCCCAAAAAAACTCCACAAAAAAACCCAAACAAAACCAACAAAAAAAGTTTTTCAGTAGCACATTTTCTAATGTTGCCCTGCACCTGCCACTCTCCAGCAATCTCTTTTTGCACCTGAACCAACCACACCATCCTCCTTGTCCCTGAACTCTCCTTCTCCCTCCACATCTGTTGCCTGCAAATCTTCCTGTCACCACCTCCTTTTTTAAATGCCAAGGCCTGGACTGCATCCATGTTCCTTCAAGGCATGATAGCTTCTAGCCGTGGAGAGCATCAAACTCTCCTACTGTCATGGAGCACGCCAGCTGCCCACCACACTGATCCCACCAGGTGCAGCATGTAGTCTCACACCTTCTCAACCCCTGCAGAAAGGTGAGACAAGGACTAACCCCAGCCTGAGCAGACACACAGCCTTGTAGATTCAACTGCATCAGAACCAAGAGATCCCACATGTCATGGAATGGCATCTAATGCATTGCCAGTGGGATCCAGGCCAGGACCCACTGCCTCCTGATTTCATCAGTAAATCTTTGATCCAAGACATGCCTTGCGTACAATATCTTATCTACACCCCATTTTTACTGGGATGCAGATCAAATTAATCCTTTTGGATTTTCTACTTATCTCCCTTTCTCTCATCACTCCCTCTATTCCCAGTTGTTCTGTCATGACGCAAGATGCACTGCTGGTACAAGACCCTTCCATTGTCCATAAAGCCGCAGGATCTTTCTCTTGTCTTTTGCTAATAAATTTGTGAATATTCAAATACATTCTGTATATTTTTAACCAAAATGTTACATAATTACCAGCATTTATTCTCTGCCATCCTGTAGATAATTCTGGAAATAGTTTGGGAGTTATATTTTATTATGGGCCACTGTAGTGTGCTCTTAGTTGAGCCTAATGAAAGCAGGGTTTACCCAAGAGAAAGGATTAATTTAAGTGTCCTGTATCTCAGCTACAGCATTTCTTTTAATCCATGTGTTTGTAGACAACCCAACCTGTTCAATTCTAAATACCTGTGCAAGAAATCAATTTTTCAAACAAATTCTCAGCAGGATAGTTTTCTTCAGCATCTCTGGCTAGAAGGGTCTAAGTGAGGTGATGGAGTTCTAAATCTTACATCTTCCTCTGGAAGTGCCCTTAATGATGGTTGAGTTCTGAGTTTGTAGAAGTGTTATTAATTACCAAGGGAAAAAAATTAAGTCAGAGCTGCGCTAGCTGCCAGAGCTTCCAGAGGACTGACTACATTCACAAATCTTGTAATCTTTTTATATTCATTATGAGAATACTACAAAAAAAAATAAAATAAAAGGGCAATCAGATCTTGGACAACAAATTAATGCTTATTCAAGGATTAATTCACCTCATCTGTACTCCATTAGATGTTCACTTTTGCCAGGGAATATAATAAATATTTTCAGGGGGAATAGTTGCTTCTATTGCCAAGAGCTTAGAATTTACTGGTTCTTGCAGCATTGACATGGGAGTCACTGAGCTATGGGCACAGTTAGAACAGATAGTGTAGCAATCTGCAGTATGAAACATATGTAGCAAATACGGTGCATTCTGGTGTTAAAAGGTATGGATCATGACTCCGAGATGCAGCCAAGTGACAAAGGGGAAGCAAATACATAAACCAATAAAAGTTTATCTTTTGTTGTATCATGAAAAGAACATTTTGTTGCTGCTGGGTTTGTTTCCCCCCAACTATAAAAACACTGAGATTTCATTTGAAAATCAGAAGATATGGCTGAGGAAAGTGTGTCAATTTTGATGGATCTAACATGAAACATCATAACAGGGCAACCTTTCCAAGAATAAATGTATAGTACTGCTAAAGGCAGATCTCCTGAATAATGATTTTAAAAATATTTTTAAAATCATCTTCCCTAATCAATCTGTGATTCCTTTCAGAACACACAGTGCCAGAATGCAGTTCTACTATATTGCCTATTTTTACAATTGCTTAACATGAAGATTTTACCTTTTGTTTTCCCAAACCAAAGGCCAGAGCTGTAGTGCCTACATTTGGGGACCTTATGGGTAGATGTGAGATGGCTGCACGTACAAGAGTATGATTCAGGAAATCCACCATGCTTCGTGGAGAAATGCCTACATTAGCACATAAGAAATCGTAACTACTTCATTTATTTCTCCCTAGGGAGATGTTAATTTTGTATTTAAATACTTAAAAGGATAATTACACAATGCAAAGGTGTTTGCACTTTAACTGTATTTAACTCTTGATCCCTTTTCTGTGCAAACACATCTAGAGACATCACAGCAATAAATATCCAAAAATAGTGGTTAAATATCCAAGTCTCAATATTTTCACTGGTTTTCTGTTGTTTGTTTTTGTTTTTTTTTTGTTTTGCATCCATGAAGCACATAGGAAGCACAAAGAACTCAGGGAAGTCTTTTGTGTAAAAACTGAAGGCATCTAAATGCCCAAGATAGTACTGTAAAAGCATCCAGAGAGAGGGCAGAGAATTCCAGCTCCTAAACTGATCTTGAGAACTAAACTGATGAGATGCAGGGTGGCTGATACACTACAGCCCAGATTGAGGTAGACAAGTCTCGCTAGTGGAACATATGGTCATGTCCAGAAGTTCTACTGTATTTGTGTTATTGAAAGTCAAAAATTTACAGATTTCACAGAATTTGCCTGCAGTTACATTGTTATCTAGTGTTTACAACAAACACCATGAAATGTAGGTGCCACACTGCTACATAATATACACCCCCCCACTGCCCCCTGTAGCTTTGTCTGAAGCCGAGATCTAAAACAAACTGCATCCTTCTATTGGCTTCCCTGGGTACTGGAAACAACCCTGTTTGCATTTGGCTCCAAGTGGAAGGAAGCCTTTTGCTATGAAGTGACCATTTTAAATGGTTGACGGGCAGAACTAAGCAACAGGATGTTGTTTTTTTCCTGTAGAAGCTATACAAGGTCTGGTCTACCTAGCCAGGCTTTTAGATATGGAAGTAAATATGCAGTTTGTTCCCAAAAAAATTTTATGAAAATCGTTCCTTTCTGCTAGATTGATGGAGAATTAACCTCTAACTACCCCCTGCGATGAACGTTGTGTGCTGCTCTCACTAGCCTCTCAGAAGTAAAGAGGGCAAATGCAACTTCTCTGTCTAAGAAGCTGCTATTATTCTTATTCTCATTATGGATCGCAATAAATTTTTTTATTTTCCTGAGCTCTTTCCTTTAGGAAATGTCAGCCAAACATAACGCAGCAAAAGCAAGCATCGGGTTTGCCTTGGCTTCTAGGGTGCACCAGGTTCCCAGAACAAGGGCAGAACAAAATGCAGGGCTCTAGGCACACAGCCTGGCTTGAAAATTGAGCACTGCCTAAAGCTAGTTTGGAAGTCAAACCTATATTCTGGGCTTTGCCAAGTCTGATGCTTTTCCTTCACTTTCCCAAGCCCATGGTAGTCACATAAATATATGTATCTGAAAAAGGTTTGAGCACATCCAAGGTATTATGCAAATACCTCTCCTATGTTCTGCTGCAAATACGTGTATTGAAATAACCTCTTGGAAAGGTTTTACAGATGTCAACGTTTTTTGGATTAATTACCCAGAAAAAGCCAACAATTTTTCTGTCTTACTGTACATTAATATAACCAATTAGTGGTGTCTATTTGTTAAGCAGCATCAAAAATAGAGTGCCATGCCAGGTTTGTGAAAAACAATTTGGACACTATTCTCTCTGGTTTTGGTCCATGTATTGTAAACAAGAGGACACCTTTATTTCTTCAAATGTGTCCCTGATGGAATGGGTTCATACTATAAAACACTCCAACTTAAATTATGGGGTTTTATTTTCTGCATCAAAAATTCCAGAACATGATTCAACCTCTTGTCACTATAATTTGAAATGAACATAACTCCTCCACACTCAATGGAGTCACACCAAACTAGGGTGCTAAAAAAGGCTTTTAGGCAAAGCTGGTTTTACTAATTTCATCCTCTAAGCAACTTCTACTTTCAATAAGATTGAACTACAAAATTACTCCATCTCATTATGCTTATTTGTGAAACTCACAGCCCAAGTGTGGATTCCTTGGGATTCTTCTAAACCCACACACAAAGTCAAACAAACCACAAACAAAGCATGAATGCTAGGGTGCTTTCCTACTCCAAGATCTTCTGCTGTGAACGCAGCCTGAAAATGAAGATGAGTTTAAGAATTACGTCCCCAACTAGCTTTCTCAAGTGAAGAGAAAATTTTAAGATTAATAAATAAATTTGGATTGGCTTTCAGCCATATCAGTTGTTTAAACAACCAATTCCTACAAATGCAGAAGCTGTTAAAATAAGGGTACACTTGCTAAGCCCACATTTTTCAGGATATACAAGCATAACCTGCTAATCCCTCTGTCTACCCCCATCTTAATCAGGATAGCAAAGTAGATATAAATGTGACAGCACAATGGAAGTGATTGCACACCCTGCCTTTTCTAAGGGACCCAACAGTCACTGCTCTATGGCCTATCATTAGAGCCCCTTCTCTGAGATACGAGCTGAAAACCATTTCATTAATTTGCATTGGCTTCATAGATGCTAAGCTAAGACTTACAGTTCCCTGAAAGCTACATGAACTTGTGTACTTAAAAAAAAACCAAATCAGGTCCAAACTGGAGATTCTTATTTGGTTCTTTCTGAGTGTATGTCCCAACATCTCTGTACATTATCGTGCAAGATGGGAAAAAAATCAGCATAATTACTCCTTCCTACCAGGAAAAGTCTCCAGCATTTCTGTATCAGACTACTTTTACCATATGCCTCTTTTTAATGCAGATAGGTTTTCATTAGCACAATACTGATCTGAAACTTGATGGGCTTTTGGAAAGAAACTCTAAGGGGAGAGAAAAAGAGAGGGGAAAAAAAAAATCCACATTCCTCTAATAGGTTACCTTATAAGTAATCAGCTTTCTGTAGCTGCCCAAGATCCCAGCAAACTGGGAGCTATTCCAGGGGAGAGAAGCAGATACAGAGCCCCGCATGCAAAATGCATTCTGTCATGTAGCAATGCTGTTTATAATTCACATTACACTCCTGTACCATTGGTAACATGCACAGAAAGCAAAGTTAGACTTTATCAGCATGGTTTTTTTCCTACACATGTGACCATCAGCAGAGAGCTTTGACAACAACCGAAGCACTAAACAAGAAAAGACTAATAATCCCAGTCTGTGTAGTTTTCTCTTAAACAGCTTTGACAGGAGGACTTGTTCAACAGTCAAGAAAGTCCTGAAACTTTCAAGATAAAGTCAGAAATACAGGCATAGCAGTCAAACTTCATTTGAGTTTACACCTCTAAGATTGTGACCAGAAATACTTTGCTAGAAAAATGCAGGCAGAAGACTACATGTGTAAGTGAAAGACTTCTGGACTGCAACCCTAGCTCTGCCACTGACTTGTTCAGTTATTTCATTTTGCGTTACTTAACCCCTGGTTACACACCCTTCCCCACTGGCAAATGAACGTAAGGATATTGGACTTCCTGTGCAAGGCTAAGGTAAGTAGCTATCTTCTGCCATACGCTTCCAAGGCAAGGACTGTATTCACATCAAATATTCTATACATCACCCTTATGCTCACTCCTGCCTCCCTTTTGCTACTGCTGGCAGCTCTGTTATTTATTTCACCTGATAAGCCTCATAATCCTTTTTTACAGGGATGCACAAACTATACTACACCTCATGGAAGCTGCTCCTAATAAACATCTCTAAATTTACCTCATTCTTGAGTGAAAATCTTACTTAAAACTAACTCTGCCACGAAATCACTCTAAAGCATAACAACGACAAGGTAAACCAATAAGCTGAAACCTTCTTGCATTATGCCAAAACTCCATGTCTGCACTGCACCAGAGACATGAAAGGGAGATGTCTGATTTATCACTGCTCTATATTTGCACGAGCTGGGGTGTTCCCATGTTCATGTACACTACCACGTGAAGAAAGTAGCCTGGGTCTGTTCTCTGACAGCAGGTTTGAAACAAATCAGAGGTAAAAAAAATCCATGCTACAAAAACTCTAGAGGTTGTGACCACGTGATACAAGTTCTAAATAGGATTAAACAAAAAGTCATAGTCAATTAAATCTCCAGCTCGGGATATGGCTAACCTGCCAGTTGATGTGTCAGGGGACAGACTGCTCAACATAGGCCCTGATTCCTAATCTCTTCCTTCCAGCCTTTGTTACCAGTCATTGTCAGAGAAGATGCCAGTCTGGATAAACCTTTGCTCTCACCCAGTAGCATATCCTTTACATTTTTAGGTAAACTTGTAAGACCTGCATTTCAGCAAGAGCTTATTAGCTCTGACACAAGATGATGTTATATTGCTTCTAGAGCGTGACAGCCTCTCCGGAGCTGGATACCCTTGCACGCTGCTTTTTATGTTCCTGTATTTTGTTCAGCATGCACATTATAGGAAGTAGGATACTTGTTTGGTCTTATGTTTACTGATTTGTCAGTATGATTACATATAAATATTAGGCACAGGAGGTACTGAAGTAAGCTGTGAGAAAGCCCCTGTGAGAGAACACATGCAGGCCCAGCTTCCAGTCCCCTCAATCCATCACACCATGGCAGTTGATATGATAAACACTGTAAATAGAAACTGCTTGTTCTGAGCAATAGCTGTTAAACCAATAAACATCCAAAACTTCGCAGAAAACCCACTGGTTTTCCTCATTTATCAAACAAGACTCTGTATCTCTAAACCCACCCCCCCCCCCCCCCCCCCCCCACCCCCCCCCGCCTCTCATCGCCCAGACAAACCACACCACGAGCAAACACGCACTCCAGGACTTTTCTACTACCA
>JANHGL010010647.1:83483-107565 GCA_024611195.1 Ceyx melanurus | reverse complement strand
CAATAACCTCTGCCATCTCCCTCATTACTCGTGGGTGTATCCCATCAGGGCCCATAGACTTGTGGATGTCCAGTTTGGCCTGGAATAGTCAGCCTCTAGAGACTGAAGAGAGCTTTCTATACTGTGTGCTCAGCAGATGACGCATACTGCCAGAACTCAGCCCCTCAGCCTACAAAGAGAATTCCCTTCTCCACCCCCAGAGAGAAAAAGATGTCTCATTAATTCATGAGTGTTAAAGTAAAAATTAGAAGTTAACTAGGTTGCAAAATTTTCTGCTACAATGCCACCCAAATGACTTTCTTTTTAAAATTATTGTTGTTATTTTTAATTTACTTGTTTGGTTTTTTTTAATTAAAAGCTTCATTTGGCAAAGCAGCCCACTTACCACCATGGACCAGGCACCCTGGGTTACTTCACAGAAGATATAAGCAATGTTTTTCAGATTTACAAATTAGCTACTGCACACTTACACGTAACACTTGCAGAACTATTTCCCAACACATACATTTGTACCAAGAATCTTAATGTCCCCATGGTGCAGAGTGATTTATAGCTGAGGCGTTTGTGACAGGTTCACATTATCTATCCAAAGAGGCTGTGATATACACCATGTACCAGTTCTCAGGTTTATTTTCATTTACTCAATTAAAAAAATTAATTAATCAGGGAATTAAGAAATAAAATTTGCCTATCTCCCAGATTTTTCACAATGGTTTAAATACATCAAATCAAGCTTTTAAAGGCCAAGACAAAGAATAACTATTGAATTAAATAACATTGTTCTGCATCTGGAGTGACTAACACTTGTATCTTGACTCTTTCTTTGAATACAAGCTATACAGGATATGATTCAAGAAATAAACATGAACAGAGAATTAAACTCCTCAAAATGTATTAAGCACTAACTTATCTATATAACAGCTGGATATTTACAACTTTGGAAAGACACTACAATGGGCCACACTGACTTTGGCCCTTACACGGGGCAAGTATGGCTGGGAAAAGGCACAACACAAGGAGATGGCACTATTCTACATCTTGTTTAAAGTCCAAAGATGATTGCAATCCCGCTTCAAACTTGTGCTTGAGAACATTCACATCAGGCCTCTGCCTACATGGCACGTTCAAAATCAATTCAGGAACATGTACATCCAAGACTCGTATGCTCTCACCAAAGAGAGGCCAGATTTAAATACTCCTGAGTTTGAGAAGTTCTGGATGAAAAACCACATGGTCTGGGTCCATTTCTCACTGCAGCCATGTGCCCAGTCCTGATCTCATTGAAAACAACTGCAAAGCTCCTGGAGAACAACCCTGCTCATAACTAGCTGACTTTCTATCTAATTTTTCTCACTACATAAGCTCTTATTTTTACTGTTATACCTGACAAGGCTCTCCAAGCTGTGGTTTTTTTTCCCACCCTGATCTCAGTTGAATGATGTCAGACAGGGGGGTAGCGAAACAAATACAGAAATGGGGTAAATGCCAAAGCTGGAATCAGGACATTCAAGAAATAAATATAATAAGTAGATAAAGTGCCAAGGCTGGATACAGCAGCCGAGGAAAAAGGGAAATGTAAAACTTTCTTGGCAAGGGCACATGGATTCAACCAGCTGAAAGAGGCACATTCCAACCCACACCATTGTAAGCAATAATCTAGGTCTCCCTGGAGAAAATACAGATGTTTGTAATTTTTTTGATTTTTTTTTTTAACTGCTCATATGAAATAACCTTGTTGTCTTGAAAAATTCCTCCAGGACTTGCTATTGCAAATGTTACTTCTGTACAAACTGTAAACTGCTGACTCAAACCACACACAATTACATAGAGGACAGTTTTGAAATGCATTCTAATAATAAAAATGTACTTGAAGATTGACTGAGGCTAGTGAATTAAAAAAACCAAACACAGTATTATTAACTTCATATTATCTAGCCTGAATATTAATAATAAAGAAGTTGCAATTGGGTCTTTTCTTGTCTGCAATACTCTCCTCCTCCTCCATCATCTATTTCAGAATTTTCTTTGCAGAAATTATACTCCTGAAAACTGAAAATTATCCCAGTTCTCTTATTTCAGTTGAGCTGATACTGCACTAAGTTCATTGTCTTTTAATCAGATGTTGCTGATTTACAGGAGTGTTAGCGGTTGAAGAGTACAGTCATCACATTCTTAGAGAGGCTTACTGAACTTGGCACCAAGTCCTTTGCTGGCAACTCCTGTGATCTGGGCCAGGGAAATATTTTAACTGAAAAGGTCTGATTCTTCTCTGCTTTCCACTTGCATATTTACATCTGCATATGGTAACTGTCAACTGCAGCTTTTCTGATTTTCACAGCATCTTGTGGGTGTGAAAAGCTGTGTGCTCTTGAGCACACAGGTGAAAAAGTTCAATGTGCAAACACATTTTAGTACATACGATTTCACTTTTCATAATTATTCTTTCTCTACATTAACCAGAAATCTAGTTTGATTTTTTTTTTCCTGGCTTACAAGTGCCAGAGCTTCAGTCAGCCTCCTGGATGAAAGTCAGCCTTTGGTTTTTTTTGTCTAGCTCTAGGGAAGATGATGAATTGGAGAATTTAAAATACCTCTTCACAGAAAGACCCAAGAGCACAAGAGTCACCACTCAATCTGTCAAGCTTAGAATTGAACCCCAAGGCAGGCACTGGGGAGAAGTGTCAAATCTGCAGCTGCTGTAAATCCTCCTGGCTTTGTGGAACACTATTTACATTAGCAGAGACTCCAGCCCAAAATTAGAAAAATGTCCAGGATGGACATACATGTGCTCCTTTGTGCAGCTTAGAGAAGGATGAATCTTTGATTCCTTGGAGTTGATAAACACCTTCTATAGATCAGATCATGAATATAAAAAATAACGTCAGCTTCTGTAGGGAAATTGGTACCCAGAACTGAGAGTGCATGCTCCTGCTGTGGGATGTGCATCCTCTTCTACAAGCATTGCCAGTGACAACCGGTAGATTCCATTCATGAGCCCTAAATGGGTTAAAGTGGCTGGGAATTCCCCGGGTAACTTATAGCTGATTTGTATCATATTTCTTTTTATGTATTCTATATGTGATTTTTACTATATGTACTATATGGTATTTTCAACAGCAAGTATCCCCTTCTCCATAACAAGGCAGACCAGGAGGATGCAGGGGAACAAAAAAGTTAAAATATTTTCAGAATTTCTCATTTAAATAATTTCACAATGAAAGTCTTTGTATGCATCACCTATGTCTCTCAGACATCTTCCCCTGGCTTTAGTTTTTTTTCCTCCCTCAGTTATTCATATACTAGTCTTACTCCTAAGCCTTGTGGGAAATTAAAATTGACCATTTAAGATCCACTGTAAAAAAATGACTAAACCTTCCTGCTAAGAGGACACATGGTTTATTGTTTTCCAAGATCTGCCCTGTCAGCAGCTCCAACCAGCAATCATAAAAACAAAGCCAACAAGGTTGGTAAAAATTACTTTCTTACTCACTTTTTATGCAAGTTGCACATCTCACTGATGTAGGTCACTTAAGCTGAAAGTGGAGCTGTATCACATCTTTCCTATAAAAGTGGAATCAGTAAGGAAGTGATCAGACTGTTTTCCCAACATTATATCCCAAAATACACCTCTGACCTGACATAACAGATACACGTGTTATCTCTGAAGAAGACAGACTCCAATTCAGCACAGGGGGTATGTATCTCCTCACACAACAGGTAAGTGACCTATGTGAATCCCTTCCAAAGCAAGTTAAAAATGCAAAAAGTTTGCGTAGTCTCAATGGAAGCAATTAGGAAGAAGATTAATTGAGGGCTACTAATGAGATTATCTGTAGAAGGCGCTTGAGACATTCTCAGTAAAAAGAGTTGAATGTTGAAAGACAACTGTGGTGAGAAGTGTGTTTTGCCCTGTTTCTGCTTTTCCATGAGTATGTATTTGGACACCATTAGAGACAGAGCATTGGGCTTCAGTGATGCTTGGCATGTCCCCAGCACAGCCATTTTTTTGTTTTAAAAATGTGAAATGCTCAGGAGAGACTCTAGATGCAGTGGCCACATTTCAGGTATATATTATCTTCCTCTGGCCCAACACTGATCTATTGCCTAGGCCTCACATGTGGAAAGCAAACACCATTCTTGAGCAATTGCTTTAAGAAGCCAAGCAGGTGACAGGACCAGTGATACTCAGTTTTTCAGCCCTTACATCCTTGGAGACCCAACCTTTAACAGCATGTTTCCAGGAAGCTACTTCACAATACCATCCACACAATGTTACTAACTGTGAACCACACCTCAGGGTCTGAACCTTCTCTGGCTTCCTCCTTCCTGAAGTCAAACTACCCATAGAGTCACAAAGTAATGTTCTTACCTCCCTCCCTATTACACTTCTCTGCAGTTTCTTATTCATGCTCTTCTAACCTTCTCATGTTTATAAGCCCTAAGATGATCTGCTTTATTGGAACAGATCTTCAGGCCAAGGTGAGAAAATTAAGGAAAAGAAGGTGAACAAACATTTCTGAAATTAGTTTTACCCTTGAAACGTGCAAATATCATAGATTTTCTAGACAAAACAAATTACTATCTATTCCTCCTTTAACGTTTTCAGGACCTTTTCTTAATCTACAGACCCACTTCATGCCTCTTTTACAAGTCCATGGTTGATGGCGGGGGTGGGGCGTGGGGGAGGGAAAGCTCTCATTGTCATCAGACCATTTTTCAAAGTTAAACACAGCCAGGATTAGCTGGAGAGGCCCTGCTTGTGTAAAATCCCAGTCCATAGACAGATCTCTCCCTTTAAGGGAAGTCTTAACTCTGAAGGCAGATACTTTTCCTCTGTGAACCATCACAGTGACAATCACAATGTGTTTAGTAGGAAGGAGCACTAGCAAAAATTACTTCCTTTTATTTTCTACACTCCCATGACAACTGTCTCTCACCTTCAGTCAGCACTCACAAAGTGATGCCATGCTGATGGACCACTGTGGATCTGTCTCCATTTCCTTCATAGGTTTAACACTTTCAGATTGTAACTCAAGAATACAAAACAAAGAATTTTAAAAAAAATCAACCATTAGAGAGTGAACCACCATGTTAATAAGTAAATTAGAGTATGATGCTTCAAAGGTCAATGAACAGTACTCAAAATTATGTTGTAATAACTTGGATAAATTAATATAAAATTATGGATTCTCCTTGTACTGAGAGCTCAGTCATGTAACAGGCAGTGTTGTTTTCTGAGTACAAGTAACTAGAAGCTTTTAGGACCTTTTTTTTTAGCTTCTCCCCGCCCCCCCCACCCCCACCCCCCCTTTTTTTTTTTTACCTATCGGCAATGGATTCAAGACACGTAGTTTAGATCCAGATCCAAACACTTCCCGAATTCAGGGAGCTTGGATCTAAGATTTGAGTTCAATTAAATCCCTTTGTTTTTGTTTCCTTACATTTTGGTCTATCTTTAAACATTACCAGGGCCAGAATAACTATTTCCAGGAACAAATTCAAAAAGAAGCTCAATTCAAAAGCTGCTAAGAAAGGAATTTGCCATTAAATTACCTTCTCATCTTCCAATTTTGCTGCTGAAATCTAGGCAGCTGTTAGCAGTTTCTTTGGAGTTCTGATTTGTAGAGTTACAAACTGAACAACATGTAGCTCTTACATTACTGTTATATCTGAATGCTTGTCAGACACAGTTCTTATTTAAGACTGATTAGATATCAAAAATGAGTGAGAGATTTTCCTTCCTCAGCATGAGGAAACTTGTTTTTCTGTTCTGAATTTGTTGCGTCAAAAAGCCTGGCCAGCATTTCTAAAAGCTTAATTCTCCAAGGATGGTGAAAATCATCTACTTATTACTTTGTAATTATCTGAAAGTTTTGGATGAAAATGCTTAGAGTCCACTATCCACATTTCATCTTGGCTGCCAATGCTGGCAGATGGTCCAGCACCAAGAACAGAAGAGTAGGAAACAATTTGGAAACATGCTAAATCTAGAAGATAATCCCTTGAAATCACAAAGGAGCCTCTGATTAAGTGGTCACTGAAGCATCTGATTAAGTGGTCACTCCGAGTATTCATGACTGATTCACATTAGAAGAAATGGAGGACAAAGCCATATCATGTGGGTCTTCTACTTTGAGCTCAACTAAACCCAGAGAACGGGGTTGTCCTCATCTTGAAGGTGCCTTGGCAAGGCTAGATCTGTGACAGCAAAGGGGAATAGGAAAGCCAAATACATAAAAGTTCCACTTTTCAGAGAGGAACAGGAGATTTAATCTTAATGTTTTAAATTGTCTCCATTTTATATCCTTGCACCTCTGGATTAAGATCTCAAAAATACTGCCCATCACACCTATGCAGAGGTTCATATTACATCTCATAGCAATCTACTGTGGGTAAAGGAAGAAAAGTCCAGTAGGTAGGTCTCTTCTCTTGGAGTGGAACTTTAATATTGTTTCAAGACCTTGAACATATCCTGGAGTACAGAAAGGAGGGACAAGGTCTATTCTTCCTCTCTACTTTTTCCCCTCTATGCCATAGGTCAGATCAAAAAGGAAACAGGGTCAGGCTAGGTATGAGTGAGGGGAACCTTGGAGGGGCCACAGCTCATTACCAAGCCCCTGCCCACTGATTAGCATGTCATGCTTTGCTATGTGATGTGGTAGCAGCTATGTGGTTTTTCAGTCTTGCTTCAGCTCCCGATGCAACTGCTGCTGCCACCACTCAGGCAAGCTGTCTCAGCAAGTTACATGGACACCCATAACAACTCAAGACAAGCACTGAGAACAAGCCCAGAAACTGTCTTGGGGACTCTTTATTCCTTGTTCAGCAGACACTTTTCAAATGGCTTGTCCTGTTGTTCCCCTTTAATCTAAGGTTTCCGACATATCAGCACTCTTGAACAAAGCCATCTCTTTTTGTGCTCTCCAGCCAGGTTCACTGCCTCTGCAGTGCCCACAGGAACTGTTTGCCTCGAAGCACGTTTTACAGGGATATTTATTTGGCTCTGAATGGGTTCTGCCTCTGCTCTCCATTTCCTCTCTGATAACAGGGACAGCATCTTGCAAAGAAGCCCTTCTATTCACTAGCAAGGAGCATTGTACCTAATAATCCTGAATCTCCATCACAGTGCTGAAGACTGGGTTGGGATGCATGAATTAGAAACTAGACATTTACACATACACACACACATCTCATTTAAAGAAATACACTTCTTTGCAAGCAATTTAAGCATCCTGTTAAATTAATTCAAGTTGTTCCTAATTTATGAATAAACTGAGAGAAACTCAGACTCTCAAAAATCTTATCTGGAAATAAATTCTGTCCCTAACTTCCTTTCATACCTCAGATTACCATAGTAATAGCCAAAGCAGAGTTAAAAAATGTGAAATTTTAACTGTAGGATTAACAAATAACAGAATCACAGAATCATTTGGTTGGAAGAGACCTTTAAGATCATCAAGTCCAACCATTAACCCTGCACTGCCAGGGTCCCTAAACCTTGTCTGCCAGTACCACATCCACACGATTTTTAAACACTTCCAGGGATGGGGACTCAACCACCTCCCTGGGCAACCCATTCCAATGCCTAACCACCCTCTCTGTAAAGAAATTTTTAAAATGTCACTGAGATATTATGTAATTATTATTTTTTCTTAATGAGCAAATAAATATTTTTTTTTTAAAAAAATCTCATTTCAGAATTTAATTGGCTGGTGTCTCCCCATGACAAAATAAAAACACATTCATGACATGACATTCATTTATCTTCAAACCATTCACTTACAGTCAGTGCCATGGAATATGGATCTCATTGAGAAGGGTGGAAACCAACCCAAGTATCTTTTGGAAAGAATAATTTTATTACAATTATGGGTTTTCAGACCAGGCTGAAATCTGACTATTTCCAAGCAAAAGGACACGAAAGTATTTCCCTCCCGTGAATTAACTTTTGTTTAGGGACATTCCAGGAAAATAGTCTGAACAGATATACTCTATTGGCTGTAGCTTTTTTTCAGACTTAGTTCTGAATGTAATTATTTAACTGAAGGGGCCCCAGAAGAGAGCCTAATCCACATGAAAGCAGAAGCACATCAGAAGACAGGCAGTTCAGAGATGTATGACAAAACTCCTAACACTCAAGTTCCTGTTCTGTTCCATTTTCCACCTTCCATACCCACTCTATTTCACTGCTGTACAGAACAAGATATTTTTCCTAAATAAAATAAAAGCTCTTGTTTTAGTTTTACTTCCTACTCAATCACACGGAGTCAGTCACCCCACTGTAACCTTTGGTAATCACATCCATTATAGGAGCTTTTTTTCTGTGTATGTTTGCTTCTCAGAAGTCACCTTCAAAAGAAGCATAACAATGCCTCAGACCTATTTTAGATGTCTCAAGTGACTCTCCTAGACAATACACCAAAATTTCTGCACCTCACTATTAGAAACAACTTTGGGGGCTGCTTCATCCACCAGCCTTGAACACACAAGCACTATGGACCCATAGGTGTGGTAGCCTTAATCCTCTGGCTCTTTAACACAAGGGAAAAATAAGTTGTCTCAAAACCAGGTTATTCCCTTGACAGAAACATCTATCCCTTTCCCCAGTGGTACAGCGTGCTTAGATAAATAAGCAAAAGTAGTAAAAACCCCATCACACAGGTTTTACTCTCTTACCTTTCATAATCTCCCCTTTGTACCACCTCCGGTCTGCCTTGCTTGGACTAAGGGTGTGTGAATGTGTTTTTCTGTGAGAAGGTGTATCAGTCCATTAGCCTCGCTGCACTGCACCTTTCCTTTTCTAGGCTAGGTTATAAAACAGTTTGGTGTTTCATTTCTTGCTTTTTAATTTAAGCAAACCAATTTTACCAGAAAACAAGTTTCTTCTTTTCAGAAGTTTCTTCTTTCAGAAGTTTCTTCTTTTCAGCTATTTAACCCAGTTACTGGATACACACAATGATTCTGAACTAATCTATTTAACATTTTTTTCCTGATTTCTTTTGAGCTTGATGTACACATCAATTAGTTACAAACTCACAAATACATGCTACTTACTCAGAAGGGACACCCCCACCAAAAAGAATAAATTAAAAAAAAAAAAATAATTTAAAAATCAATATTGTCACAAATCAAATTACACAATCCTTCCAAAATATTATCCCACTTCAAAATTTGTGAGTTGACCCTAACTCATAATTAGCTGACCTACAGACTGCATCCACTCCAGAAGATTAAGAGCAAGTTTGCAAACACCAGCATATACCAGATTCATGCTTGCCACAGACCATGTTTTATTTCACATGGTGGAGGTTTCTCTTTGATTAGGCAGTACAATGGGCTCTCTGTGCAGCCAATATGTTCTGCTTTTCTGGAGATAGCTATGTCTCCAATAATTCGGGAGGGAAAAAAAAAAAAGAATAAAAAAGAGCAACAGCTGAAATCCAGATGACTTGAGTAATTTGCTAACAAAGAAAGATTGTTGGAGGCTAAATGAGACAGATCCTTCCTCGAAAGAGCTACAAACAAGTAAGTACTGCATAGCTAAATGCTAGATTAGATGAGGATTCAAATGAGGATTTCTGCATTGATCGTAAATCAAATGTTGCATTGGAAAGGGTTTGTGAAGAAGCAGAGCAGATGTGGAGCATCTGCTTAAGTATTCTATTTGTATTCTACAAACCCAAGTTAAGGGTTTGTAAAATTTGGAGTTATGTTTAAGGTAGTGGCAGCTTTATGAAGGGCTGTGAAGAGGAAGATGGGGAATGATATTTTAGATTTCCCTCCTTCTATTGGATGCAGCCACTTCTTAGTCAAAATCTGCAACCTCAGTCTCCACTTCATGCTGGGCAGTCCAGATGAGTTCTGTCACTGCATGTTTCCCTGAATTTCCTCCCTCCAACACTGATATCGACCCTGAATGCAGAGTCATGTGAGAGGAGTGCAAATCTGATCTGGAACAGAGGCAAACCCACATGTGAGGTCTCACATGAGAAGGGCACATGACTCATGTTTGGGTTGGGGGGTGGTCTAACAGAAGGTTGTTGCCCTAGGCTGCACCCAGGGAACATGCAGTAGGCATCCCTCACAAGTACATTTCATGACAGTCTGGGTATAACAACCAAAGTTAAAAGAGTCCATAAGGTATTCCTCTTGCCCTAGGTAAGAGGAGCTTTCAGCTGCAGGACCAATGCTTCCCAATCAGCAGGTAACTATAGTGTTTTTTCAAGGTCAGTATGTAAATAAAGATGAAGGCAAAACAAAATAATTAATATATATACTGGTTTTGTTTGGTTGTTTTGTTTGGTTTTTTTTTTAAACAAGATTTAACTACATAAACCCAACACCACAGTCTGAACCTTAGACTTCAGTTTTCAAAATCGCAGGCCTCTAATGCAAAATGAAAGGGAAATATCCCTTAGTTCTAGTAGTCTAAAGCTCTCCTCATTAGGCTTTCAGACTCAAGAGGGCATGTTTGTTCCACATACTTCAGGAGCCCTCCTTTCCAGATGCCAGTGAATAGTGCTGGGAGCAGGTATCTCACCAGTCCATGTAGGCACTGCCTTCTGATGTGCACTTGATGCACCACATGTGTAAAACAAATTTCTGCTGTGTTGAACAATAAATAGGTGGGAGGGTTCCACCCCTCCAAAACAAACCCCAACAAAAACACAACATCCTGAGTTGCTTGTGTGAGCCAAACTTGATCATCTTGTCCATGTACAAGAGAAATTGGTTTGCTATCATGTGGTCCCATTAACCCTTTTCTCAGGAGGTCTCTCTGTAGGGAATGGTTGTAACCCACCATCTTTTGGGCACTTGATATTTTGGGAACTTCTCCCATCAGTGCATTAATTAAGTCAGTGTCTTTTCTCCCTAGACCACACTGGTGAGCAGGGAAGTATTTGTCCTCAGCTGATGTCCTTTACATAGGGCCCCTTCATTCCCTGACAATAGAAATTTATCTGCTAACAAGCCACAGCTCCTGCTGAGAGACAGGGTTTATGAGCACAGACTCAGTCCTGTTATAATATGGCAATGCATCATCAAGCCAGCTCAGGATGTGGGCACAGCTTACTCAGCTTCCAGCCAAAGATCTTCTGATGGAGTGTCCAAATTGCTATGTAAAAATTACAGCTCCTCGGGTCTTTGGGGCCATAACTGCTAGTCCGGCACCAGTGCCTTGAACTGACCAACCCATGAAGCGAGGAATATGCCCTTAGTAACCATCCACAATAAATCTGGTTCAAATATCTTCCTGAATTACAAGCAAGAGTTTTTGGGACAAAGGCTGCCACAGACTCCAGCCTAGCAAGGTACTATTCAGCTGCCTACACGAGGGCACCTTCCTGCATCATCTGTACCCATTTGCCTTGTTCCACATCACAACATGCTTCTGTCTCTCTGCCCAACACAAATTCTGCCTCAGTATAACCATCCTGTGCTTTGAATGAAGCAGAGATCTTAGGAGATGCATATTACCTACTTATTCATAAAAGTTCCAAATTTACCTTTCCTGTCCTAAGGAGTACATGCTCTTGCTTGAAACACTTTAATTTGTCCCATATGTCTGTCAGAAACAGTAAACACTTATGTAAGAATAGGTAAAAAGTCACATATGTTAAGACAAGACTTTGAAAATCCATCTGTAGACCCACTACAACGTTAATTTGACGGATTTTTTGTTTGTTTGTTTTCTCCGAATAGCTACATATGTGGCTGCAACATTTATGTGGAGACAAATACATCTTTATTTTAGCCACTGGAGTCCTTTCAAAAACACACCTATAAATCCTTCAGAAGTGAGGAGGAGCCACAGTGGAAAGACTGATGGATCTGCAGCACTGCAGCGGCTCACACGGTTCAATTGCCTTAACTGTTCATTTGTGGCCACAGCATTAGCTGTGTGTCACTGAGAGTTAAAGACCCATTTTGAACGGTCATGCCCAGTATAGTGGGCCCTGACGGACAGTTAAAGATAAAGGAGAAAAATAGAGCAGTATGGAAACTGAATGTCTCACTTTTTAAACAAGAGAATAGGAGCTGTTGTTGATGATGGCATCTGATGCCTGGTATCTTCTGCTGGCCTTGAAGACGTAAAAGATTTAGTAACACAGCCTTTATAGGCTTTACTTAGTTGTACACACTGAATGAAGTACCCACAGTATTTGGAGGTTTTTCTTACTCTTTTTTGTGTACTCAAGAGCAGAATATTCTTCAGCAATGCAATTTCAGATGACCTATCCTGAGGCCAAATAGAGAGAGTTTACTGGACTAGGAAACTTTGAAGAGAACAATAGCATGATTTTGGACCTTGGGATGTAACTAGAACACGTGAATCGTAATAATCTTAGGAAAAAAATATCCCAACACAAAAATAAACAACAAAACAGTTCTGTGAACAGAAACCTTTCCCATAGCTTGTTTAGCAATGAGTGTAAAACGTGCCTGACTGTTTAGATTTAAATTTTTCTGGCTATAAACAATGATTTTGAAATAACGTGAGTCAATATTATTTTTCTTAAGACATGACACAAGATCTAAAAGCCAAGTTCTCCTCTGGGTGAGGCTGATACCAGTGTGATCAAGAACAGAATTTTGTTGATTGCACTTGGCACCTGTGATGCTCACACGAGACACAGGGGCAAGAAGAACTCCATGAATGAATAGTTTTGATCTGAAAACAGCAGTGGGTTGTTCCAAGAGGAAATGTGCTTTTATTATCAGTACAGGATGACTCCATGGTAAATAAATCATTTGTATTGCAACTGAAATATTACTCCATTATACATCAAGGATGCATCCAAACTTTCCACTTTTTTGTTGTTTCTTTCTGATGTTTTTTTTCAGATTAAGTATCTCCCCAAGGATCTATCAATTGACAGCTAAAGGTTATGGGGGCATTTTTTTTAATTTTTTTTTTAAATCCTAAGTAGTATTCATGTATTATACAGAAATACGTTCAAGTCACACTAAAACAACACTTATGTAAACAAAAACTCTTTAACTAAACATCTTGTCTTTCAGTCTCTGCATTCCATTGCATTATCAAAAACCCAGCCTTACAAAGCATATGTAAAGGAAGGTAACCTTAGCAGAAGGCAACCAAATCTAAGACTAGGGCTATCCAAGAAAGCAAACAGTTTCAAGAATCTGTCAGAATCTTCCATAACCTCTGGAACAAGTCACTACAGCTTTCTATAGCATTGAATCCCAATGGTGGATCTCTCGTTGTCACTTAAAAATCATTTATGACACACATCTTCTCCAATACCTCTCACAGAGTCTTCTCATGTGATTTCTCTGACATCTTTTCAGAAGTCTTAGAGACTTGTCTTTCTCTATTTTTCATAGCTGCTTGCTTTTCTCTGAAGCAAGTAGAAAGACAATAAATTACTACCTCTCTGTCCAGCATTGCTAAAATCAACAAAAGCTCGTAGCATGAGGATTAAGACTGACAAAGACTGGTGCCCAAGTCATACTTCTTCTGAAACCAAGGCTTAAAAACACTATAAGGGAGATTGTATGCAAAGTTTCTCAGCATGAATGATTATACTTATACAGAATGTGCAAAAGGAGAGAAAGGTCTAAAGTATTTAAGATTGGAAACATTCCTGGACATCTCTGAAGTCAGAACAGTTTTTGAAGTTTTCTTGCTCTTATGTGCTTTGCATCACTTCCCATACAAAACATGAATGAAAACAGAGACATGGGTAAGAGGAGGAGATCCCAAGCAGAGAGAAAAATCTGGGCCAGATGCTGATAAACAGCTGTTGAGACCTCCAGAAAGCAATTGAAATCTAGTGTCTCCCCTTTGTCTAAAGCAGAGAGATCGTCTTTGATGTTCTACTTGCCTCTTGCAAGTCCATCAGGTTGTGTCAACTTTATCTAGATGAAGCACGAGCCAGTTTACCATTAACTAGGTGCTGGAAAGATAGCACAGTTATCTTTCCACTGTACCTGTTATGTTTTCATAATAGGGTTCAAGGCTTCCATGCACTTTTCTACTGGTCTTGTATTCATGCTAAGAGACTCAAAATGTCTCTCAGTAATGCCTTTAGGGAGTCAGTGAGTTAGGCAGACAAGTTGCCTTGAAGAACAATTAACTCCCAAACACAACTTGATTCACTTCTACCATGGTGTCTGGGAAAACTCATTGTAATCAACATATCAAAGCTGACTAACAGATTAAATAAAAGGAGCAGAATCACTATCTTCATTTATTCCCAGGAGAAATCAGATGATCTGGTATAATCAGTGACATATCTGTTTTGCCCAGCAGAGACAGATTTAGGAAATTTAGAGGATTTCAGAAATGTTCCAATTGCATCTGCTATTATTTTGATGACCTACTTCCTATTACCAAGCAAAGATGCAATGTGGGTGAAAACAAAGAGGAACTTGCTATGTGTCATGAGTAGAGGATGTAGGTCTACTATTTTTACTTTTTTACAGATTAAGTCTCAGGTCTTTTTCTGAAAAAAAAAAATAATTCTTATCATGGATAAAATAGACAATTGTTCATGGAAGTGATCTGTCCTCTGAAGAATGAACACGTAGAACCAGAGTCAGAAGCAGAGGAAATAGCAAAAATGTTAGACATTTATCTTGCATCTGTCTGCCCTACTAAAAGAAGAGACTGTTAACCTACATTAGACGTCAGCTGCACAACGAGGCTGGAAAGACATTAATTGGGAAAGAATCTACTCACCAGCTGAAACCAATGTTCCAGGCTACAGTATTTCTAATTTACAAATACTTGCAGAAGTTGCACAGCATGGGTGAGCAGACACAGCCTTCCCTCTACTTAGAGAAACATTTAGTGCAAAGCAATAAAAAGGAACATCTTTAAAGGATGGCAAATACTCCCACCATAGTACAACCCTCCAGGTTCACAGATTTCACACATTCACTTCTGAGGAGGCCTCACAGGTAGGAGACTTGTTTCATTCTCCAGTATTACTTTAGAACAAGTTCTTCATAAAAACATCCTTGCAAACATTTCTTCCTTTGAAGAGGAAAACTTCATAAAGGCTCTTTCACAGCACATTGTGATTTATCTTTACAAACAACCCAGATTAAAGAGCTGGAGAAACACAGCTCCCAAGAAGAGTAAGAGAACATTAATAGTAACATAATTTTTGTTTCTTCCCTTGTTTTTAGAATAAGTTACAGGGATGAAGACTCCTTGTGGAATGGTTTTGTGCTTTTCAAACATCTCACCATTCTCACAGAGGAACTGGGATAGAGAAAAAAAACAACATCCGGGTTCCTTCAGCTCCAAAACCCCTGCCAAACCAGTGTGCTCACTTCATTACCCTGGTACACATCATAAAAGGAATACCTTTCACCAGCACTACTTCTGAGCAGCAGCAACCCCAGAGGGGGCTGCAACCCCTGAGAATCCAGCCCTGGGCATGGACTGTCCATTTAGCATCTTGCACCATATAGTATCAGAAAGTAAAAAGAAGCTGAGTAACAGCAGGAGTAGAGATCACTCTGTGGTTAGGCAGATACATGCATGGACAGATCCAGCATTTCCAAACTATACCCCAGAGAGCTGCTGAAGCAAGAGTTAGTATTGGTATCTCTTTGTGGCTTTTGGCTTTGGTAAAGGTGGAGCTGTAACCATTAGATGGGTAGTTCTCCAGTGCATGCCACGATGGAAAGGAGAAGCTGGAAAGAAAAATGATGATGGTGGGAACAAGAATCCTTTTGCATTGAGCGGGAAGGTGGGCTTGCCATTTAGACTTCAGAGGAATTTAACTAGCTGGATGCAGAGCCAAGAGGCCACACTGGGTGGAGTGCTAAGTATACAAACTCAACCTGTAGACAAGTGCCTTGCCTGTTCTGGGGACTATTCTCTGGGCTTATAGAACATTCCCAGACTCATCTTGAGCTTTGTGCAGAAGAGCTTCTACTCAACCAGCAAACACTGGCCCCGAGCAGCCATGAAGCCTCAGCAGCATACAGATCTTAAATGAGAACACTTTCACACAGCACAATGTGGTTACCTCAACATACTTGGCATAAGAAGAAACTGGAGTTGAAGGTGTTTGGTGGTTTTAAAGAAACACATAAGGCCTTATTTCACTAAATAACATTGTTTTTTTTAAGCTTTTTTTTTTTTTTTTCTTCTTTGGGGATGTTATGACTGGAATGTGCAGATTCCATGAGCTTGTTTTCTTCTCTTTTCTATATCCTTGGACTTTCTCCTTCAACTGCTTTCTTCACCAGGGGACTTTGCAGAACAACTTTAGTTTGTGTGTTCATTATTTTCTATGTGAGAAAATATATCCCCTGGCACCCTCTTCAGTGGAGAGGCATGCTTCTTCCCATGCCCAAACTTACACACATTAAAACATTTAAACCTATTTATCTTTCAACCTTATCTTGTTGGCTTGTTTCCCTTGCTGCTTGATGCATTTACATTCTTGGATCAGGGATCAGCTCATCTACGCTGGAATTGGATCTCCCGTGCATGCATTGAAAAAAACAAAACAAAACAAAACCATACTAAACCAAACCAAACCAAACAAATAAAAAAAACCACCATGCTTTAGTTCAATGAATATAGGACACCTGGCCAGAGCCAGAGACTCTAACTCCTTCCATTCTTCTCCAGCACAAGAAGCAGAAATAAAGGAGCACTAATAAACAAATAGAGCATCCTGGCTGCTTTGGTACATGTGTTCTCTCCTCATTTGCTTTATAGTGCTTTGGCTTGCTATTCTGTCATGTGAGTACTGAAGAATGCCAGTTCCTTGTTACTTGGAAATTGATTATGCATATACCCAAGTGTTGATCTAACTGTTTTTATGGCTCAAGTGCACCATGTTTGATCTGTTATTGTCCCCTCAAACTTCTTAATATTAATAGGATGATGTCTATACAAAGCCCTAGCATTTATAAATGCCTTCACTCAAGCTTCCCTTTCTAAGGCTGCCACGCAGTTTGAACACAATCCCAGGCCTACTGTTTCCACATCCAAGCATCCCACCCTATTCTTATGCTTATACCACTTGCCCTGCTTATTGTAAGTTTCTCCTGGCTGATTTCCCGGAATATCCTTTGCCTCTGGCAAGATAATTACACAAGTCTAAAATACTGTCGCCTCAGACTGTAGCTACAGTATATGCTGTTGCCAATATACCCAGAAGGCTGGAAGCCTGTGGGAGAGAAGTGCTAGTTCTTGAAGAGTTAATTCTCGTTCATGTTTCAGGAATCATGTGGTTTAGCACAGTTACTCTGAGTTTGGGGTTTGGGACTTTTTAAAACTGAGGGGAAAATTTCAATTTTCACCAAGTGAGAAATAAGGGGTGCTGGTCTTTTGTCAGCAAGGAAAACAAAAACAAATGAAACCAAACCACCAAACTTTTAAGCAAAGTGGATATTTTCAAACCTTTTATTTGTAATTTTTTTTTAGTTTGATAACTCATTTTCTGCTGCAGAGAGAAGCAAATGGAAAATTTTAAGGAAAATTTTAAGATGTTGTATTAAAGTATTTGATCCAGTGACACCACACTTTTCTTAACTATGTCCTTAATATAATAACAGAGAACAAACGTTACCAGCCAAACACCAGTCAATGACACAACAGAGACTAAAACCTCAGGTCAGTGACCTTTAATGGGCACCACAAAAAAATCCAGTCTTCTTTCCAAAACTAGAGGGTGGAGATTCTGATAGACAACACAGTCATGCTGGCAGACAACTTCTGAGGTCTGGAAGGTTCAGCCTTTCATGGAGGCAATACCTTACCATCAGTCATTCACCTCTGTGCAAGGTGGCAGCTGCCAGTTCCTGCCATGTTTGGATCTCACCAAGGTCTGGGACTCATCTCATTTCCCAGGCCTGCTCCAGCCTTTCTGTTGCCACTGAACATCTGCCCACTACCATCTTTAACACAGTCTCCATGGTAAATGGTTGCTGAATTAGACTCGTTTCTACTTCTTTGCAGGCAACTGCAAAACATCCTTCACATAGAATAATTTTTCACAGTAAAGACAACTTTTTCTTCCAACTTCTGTGCATTTCTGCAGTTTGGGCCAGGCCACACTGTACAACTTTGTGACACCAAGTTTTAGCACAGAGAATAAGTAGGACAGAATAAGTATTATATGTTTTTTTCCTTTTAATGTTAAGGTCAGACAGTTTTACTGCCTTCACATGCACTGTGTTTGTTTTGCATGTGTGGCAGAGAAGAAAATAAGGGTGGGCCTCTCAGTCAGCAAGGAACCCTAGCACTCAGGGAAACTTGAGGCTAGTTCCATAAGGGTTGGTGGTGGGATAATAAGACAGATGTAGGAACAATTAAAAGGACAATGGATAAGGAATAGTAAAACTTAATGGTCCAAGCATTAGTTTTCCCCACAACACAGCCCTAGAAATCTACAGTGGTGGCTTCTGAGAGAGGGCATAACAGCATCTAGAGCAGCAGGCAATGATATTAGATAATGGGAGGGTAGCTTCTTGCAGAATAGCAGTTATTGCCCTCAGCCTCAGGCCTCCTATCTCAACTGCATGTATTCCTCATAGCTTTCTCACTGCAAGGACAGTCTGACCCTGTTTTGGCACTGTCTTCCAACTCTCCCCATGCCCCAGGGAGCATTGTTCCAGGTCTGCCCAGAACTCCAAGAATACTTGGGTAGTTAGCATCCCTTAAACTTAAGGTGAGATGGATCATTTGAAAAATCTAGCCCTGAATACCTCAGATCCTTTTTCATACCTCAGGCCTTGGGGCATACTAGCTTTTCTGACATTCCTCCAAGTTTACAAGTTCCTCAACCTACCACCCTAAACATCTTCCTAGACTGCTCCTGTGTGCCTGTATCTCCCTGCCTTCAGCCCTGTATGGCATTATCAAATGCTGATGTTCATCCTACCAGGCTATGATATGAAAATGCACCTTTCACAGAAGACAGACTGTTGGCTTTGACCTCCCAGTGATCATGCTATGGGCTGGTGTCACTTCACTTGAGCTGCATCACTAACTACTTTCTTCATCCATCACCATCAGAAAACAGACCTCCAAGTAAATTTTCACTCGCACACAGATGCACATTCTAGTATTTAAAGAAAAGCATTTCACTTTCACAGCAGAGTAATTTCATTAAAAAAAAAAAAAAAGTGCTTTGCTTCAGCAGAAATCCCTACTTAGAAATAAAGAGGAACATTATTCAAATAGAAGAATAAACAATGAACAGTGATTGCCACACTGCTCAGCAACAAAGACACATCAAATGTGATTGAACTCTGCCCAGGAAGATATTGATTATAACTACTTGCTATTCACTTTGATGACATTAAAGAGGTTGGATTCTACTCACATTTACACCACAAGCTTAGTGAAATCACTTTGAATTTGTATTGCTCTCAAACAACAGCACATACCCCAAGACTGGATTTCTTTCCCTCCCCATTTTAGTTCCTCTCATATTGAACCTCAGCAGCAGAGATTCAGCAATGAAGTACAAATACTGAATGAAAAAGGTAACACTCCAATTAAACATTCAGGAAAATGTTAATAAAGTAAGAAAATATTCAGCAAGTCAGAAGCACTAATTTTGTACTGTGTCAGAAAAGCCCTTTTTTATTATTTTTTGAGCCATATTATTATTAATATTTTCCTTTGTTTTGAAAATGAAGATATAAAACGATTCCAACAGTTAGTAGAAATTTAAAGAACAGTTTTATATTAAGACCTATATTGTGGGATTGGACTAGATGGTCTTTTAAGGTCCCTATCAACTTATAACATTCTGGGAAATCCAGAATTTCAAATTACACTAAAGAGTCCAGCATTGCTGGCTGGGCTGACCTAGGTACAAATGAAGGGGGAAAAGTTGACTTAAAAAAAAGCCTTGCACATGAAACCTAACAACCCTTATTCTTATTTTACTCATCCACATGAGCAACACAGCTGAGGATAGTATTTCAACAATCTGTGTAATTTTATCTTTCCTGTGTTCTTTGGGTATTACGTGTCATCCCTGTTTGCACAATAGCCAAGTGCCTGATCTTGCTTTCTTTGCCAGCCGTACAGATCATAAATCAGAGAGCACAGCTCAAAAATAATGTGCCACTGAATACTGAATCAAACTAAAACACCCAGGCAAAAACTCCACTTGGTAGGAGCTGCAGGACTCCAAGGGGGCTGGGGACAGGTGGGTTATCCTGTGAATACAGGGGGGCAGGTAGAAGCACAGTTGTTCTCAGAGGTAAACACCCCCTACTAGGGTACCTTGGCCAAACTGCCTCCTGGGCATCTGGGATGCAACCCACCCTGCTCCTTCTCCTGGCCCATTTCAAGACCATATCTATTCCCATGACATGTACACAAACTGGACAACTTTTCCACCATGTCTCTTGTAATTCAGTTTGTGAGGGAAAAGAAGTCCATGAAACATTCAGACTTCTGTGGCTAACTTCTGCTTTCAGTGACATGAAGGTTTCTTTCAATTTTCCTCTAAGCCTACATTTAAGGGAAGGCAACCAGTTAGCAAACAACCTAGTTCTGCTCAGCAAGGCACTCCAGAAACATCCTTCTGAAGCTGTAATGCAGCCCTGAATGCACCACATCTGCTCACAACATCCAGCCAGTCAGGCTGCTTTATATGAGAACTCCTCAATCCAGGCAAAAATGAGCCAAATCAGTTTAAACATCAGATCTTCACAACCTTTTCTTTTCCATCCCTTCATTCTGCAATGTACAATGGAGCACCTGCACAGATGTTGTGCCACAGATGAAAAGAACATTGCAAAATGCAGATACTAAAACCACATGCACAGATCATCAAGAAAAGGCTCTGCATCCAGCCCACACCCCTTCTCACAGCTCCTTGCAGCAATACATCTCTGGATGTGGGTGGGGAACATGCTTGTGCTTTGGGGAAGAGCAAGCCTGGAGTGACTCAGTGTTGTTTTTGGCTCTCTGTTTCTAGAGACACGGGGAGGAGAAGCTAAAAACATCCCCAGTGAGCAGAGAATGTTTTCATTGTAGGTCTTTGTCAGAGTTTGATATCTGTTGTCCTGAGTAGTGCTGAAACACATGGAAAATGGTTTCTCACAGAAGGTCCTCGATGATATCAGACAGTAGAGAAACAACAATGATAAAAAGTTTGAGACATTGTCACAAAACCATGTGGCAGTACCACTTTCACCACAGAAACCATTGCAATGGGCTGCAACACTCATGCAAGTTCAGTGCCATTCATGCATAGACATCCTTCTACTTGTGCACCCATACAATCATCTCAAGAGAGAGAAGCATGTCTTGGTAATAACTATTCCTAATATTCTATCTCGGTCCTCTCCAGATCCTTACATAACACAGGGAAATTTTATTCATCACTCACATCTTCTGTCTGTAAAGTGCTCAAATATGCACACTCACCAACCATGCTGCTCAGAGTAGAACCCACATGCCCCAAATTTTCTAATGCCCTGTTCAAATTGCTCTGAGCCATACATAAAATTAAAACCAAAACATGCCAAATTCCCAGCTGCTGGAGCCCCACTGAAACCTGGAGAGTTATGCAACAACAGAACAGACCTAAAATTGAATATAAATATTATTTCCATAAATGAAGGCAAGACTTTGTTCCCAGTAATCTTTAGTGGTATTCACAAGCCAGAAAAATCTGCATTTGTATGCAATTCCTTTCCCTCCCCTCACCTCAAGTTCAGAAGAGTTTGGATATCTGTGCTTGGTTCACTTGTGAACTCAGATTAAGAAAGGGCTAATGTTATCTCCTAGGCTGCCAACAGAGGTAATACAGAAATGCATATGCTGTCCACACAAGGTTAATCTCCATTGGGAAGGTAATTAGGCTGAGGCAAAGGAATTACTTTACTAGGAAAAGAAGTTCTGCTGCAGCTGTCATACAGAGTTTAATATCTATGAGCAAGCTTGTGGTTAATCAGTACTTTAAGTTAGAAATGGTTGGGACTTTGAGAATTTTTTTTTTTTTTTAGGTTTATAATTTCTTAGGGGTTGAATCAAGCTCCACTCTACACCCATCTGTCAATTATGCAAGAGACTCATTTAGAGCTATGACAGTTTTAATTACTGCAAACACAGACCTTCCCTCCACCAAGGCAGGCTTCAAAACAAGAAGTTGGTTGCCTCAGGACACAAAAAGGCACACACATTTCATCCAAAAGATTTCAGAACCAACATTCAGAGGTTTGGAGCCCAGATCCCTCTGGACACTCGAGAGCAAAAAAAAAAAGACCCAGGAACCCATATTGATTTATTGGCATAGATAAAAAGGCAGGAACAACAGTGACCTTTGGACCTACCTGGACCCACAAACTGTGATCCTTTGGCCTTGGTAGTAGCTCCAGGAGGTACCATACTATCTAAAGACCTCTTTGAGCTCCCTCAACATCCAGCAAGCAAACTCATCTGGGTTGTTTTGTCTGTCTGACATCTCCTGCAAAGCACTGTTTCTCACTGGCAAAGATTTCAATGCTTTTAGTGAGCACACCACCTCCATCACCTGCTTCAGCTTCTATACAGTAGTAACCACTATCATAGGGTGCAGGCCAACCAGACACTTGCTATACATTAAATCCCATTGAAGTTTTCAGGATGTCACATGGTGGGAACTGCATGGGTGAAGGTCACTACCATGGCCAAGACACAGAGAGAGGCCTTATTCACTGGAGTACTGTCCCACTAACATTGCAAGGAGTCTATGTGTTGGACACCTAGAAAGTGAGTCAGATGACAATCAATATATTTGGTGGAATAGCCCATAGCACTGTAACACCTGATGTCCAGCTCAGCAGATCTCATCTCTGTGCTTATGTCCCACCTAAACTCTTGTGGGTGTTTTGGAAGACAAAGAGAAAATAAAAAAATTGTGTTTTTTCTCCAAAACCTCAGCAAGTAGCACATAATGAACACAGGCATCTGTCACAAGCTGCTGGAGGATTACATCTTTTGGTTTTCCTCACTGTGTATATAGAGACATCATCTGCAAGACAGGAAGTCACTGAACCCAGGCCATTCATTGTCCCAACAGCAAACTAGTTCATTGAGCTGAAGATGTTGTTAGATGTTGTTACATTCTGCACTACAGAAATCCATTCTGATTCAAAACAGACTGTTTTTCCAGGTACTAGATAGCCACATCTCAAATAACCCCCCATGAAGTAAGGGACAGAGAGAAGGATGGATCAGATGAACTTGGCTCCTAGAAAAGACCAATGTGGGCTGCAGGATCAGAACGAAGGTAGCTAATAAGACTTACCTTATTAAAGTAAGGGACTTGAAAATTTGAGAATAACACCTCCATGTAAGGGGGAAACTCTCATTGCAAGCCTGTATCCACCTTGCAACTCAGTTACACAGTTCTGCTTTTTTACAGTTACTCTGTAACTGGCTGTCTCTAGTAAAGCATAAACACTCCAGGATGTACAGAAAAAAAGACTTTTCTCTCCTTACCTTACTTTTCTTCAATTTTGGTTTATCTGCTTGCAAGTTAGAAAGAACATTAAGTATCAGCAATAGTACAGTGCCTTTCCACAACAGTATTCTGACAATGACACTTGTAAACAGTTCCATCAAGTAGAGAACAATAATGTAATTTGGCAGGAACAGTCTTAGAAGCCAAGTTACACAGAGAAATTATGGTTAAAATTACATTAATCAAAACCAGTTAGGAAAAGATGAGAGGAAGACTCTGGCAGAACATGTCATGGATGTTACCAATTAAACTTGTTTTTCTTCCTAAAAGGCAATAGCATTCTTTTTCATTAGCCTCTGTCATTGTAATTCTAACAATAACCTGAGGTGCAGTTACTATTTGAGCTACTTGAAAACTTAAAGAATGTGCCCAGTTTCTCTAAAATACTCCTCCATGGACAACCAATGAGACTGGGAAGAGAGGAATAAACAGTGTACTTTTTAATTTCTGAAGCTAAGTTATATTACAAGATTTATTCAAATGCTGAGAAAGCCAACCTGGGAGTAGTAAAAAAAAAAAAAAAAAAAAAAAAAAAAAAAAACAATAACAAAAAAAAAAACAATCTAGGAGCCAGAAGAAAGAAGAAGGAGATCTTTTTCAAGATTTAGTCT
>JANHGL010010647.1:36639-83383 GCA_024611195.1 Ceyx melanurus | reverse complement strand
AACAAAAATTGTAATTTTTTATTTTCATATTCAAATTCAAGTAAAAAACTTAATAAAAACAAAAAAAAGAACAACCGGGGGTAGGAAAAAAAAAAAAAAAAAAAAAAAAAAAAAAAGATCTATAACAAATAAATCAACTATCTAGGAGCCAGAAGTAAGCAGAAGGACATTTCTTTCCAGATTTAGCTTTAATGCTCTCTGTGGAGCAACACATTGGCATTTATGAACCAGCACAGCACACTGCACATACTATTACATTACATGAGCTCACACCAGGCACACACTGGCAGGTCTCCAGTTCTCGCTGATGCCATTGGCAATGAAGGAGTTAATGCATGTAGGTTGCAATGCTAACTCCAATTTGGCTAATCCCCTGGCATTGCTACACTTTGCAACATAAATGCTCCCCTGAAATGAGATTAGAAAATTTAGTGGCACTAATGAAATGACCTATTAAAAACTCCTGAAAGCACAAACACTGCATTTTTCAGGTTCTCTGGGCTAGAGAGATTCTCCAGTTTAGTCCACTGGCAAGTTCAGAATTAGAAGTACAACACTTCAGACCTTCCAACCACACCAGAAAAACAAACAAACAAACAAACAACCCAAAACAAACAAACAAAAACAACAAAAAAACCCAACCCTAACAAAGAAGGTTGAGTGACAAGTTACATTTTTTCTCACTGAATTTATATTAGATTTCAGTCTTCATAGTTATTTTCCTTCCTGCGCCACCAAGGACACATTGCTCCATTTGTACTCACTATGGTGAGAATTACGGAAGATAGTGAGGAAGGACAGCAAGGGTGACAGTCTGATAAAAGTTGCACCATGTGGCATAGGAAAAATCTCTGTTCAAAGTTACATACTAAACTTGTAAAATAGACCTTGTTGGTAATCCCTTTCATATCCTGATTGTGACCTACACTATCTGCTGAAATACATTGGCTGGGGAAAAAAAATCTGCAATATTTTCAAGTTCCTTCTTTTCCATGGAAATTAGTTATTGCTAAAAAGGTTACAGAACTCTTCATATCTTCACTAGAAAATAATAGACAGAAGGTAAATCTGCTTCCCAACTTTTTCAGTACTTTTCCTGCAGCAACCCATACACATATAGACACTACAATTCCCTGAAATGCACTGAAGATCAAAAGAAGGCTTTTACATTTGGCTCTAGATTATGAACGTACATCTTTGGGGAAAAAGCCACTACAATTAGCCAGTTCACATCTGGCCACTTTTAACTTCCTTCTATTCTTACAGAAGGACAAGACACAAAACAAGGTCATGAATCAGGACATCTGAAATAGTGGAGGTTTTTTTTCCTATACAAAACATATGCCTTCCTTCCACCTAGTGAGATACTCCCCTTAACACACAGTACCATATAAAAGTACAACAAGCAAGATATAATGAAATGCATTTGAAGATTGAGAGAAGGATTCAACTGGCACACAGACAATGAGAAAATATTCATGGTGACATTAAGTAGGATATGAGATATCTACCTTCAGGCTCTGGGATGCCAGCCAAACATTAACCTCTAGGAATTCAGAGGAAAATATCTCTAAGTAATGATACCATATAACTATTCAATAGGATATTACACCTTGTTCTGAAACATCTGGTGAAATATTGCTCTGGATGGATTACCTGTCTTGACCACCTGATGTTTAAAAGAGTGGAAATATTTATATTTTGCTCTACAAAGGAGTAGCCTACAACTCCTAACAAAGGTTATACCAACCACACTTTACAGCTTTGCATATTCTAGTCATGTGCAGTTTCCTTTAAATGCTAATGATACGTTAAAAGTGTCTCTGCTCTTTCACAGAATATAGTCTTAAAATAGTTCAGCATAAGACGTGGTATGCTGGCAAACACTATATGTTGGCAGCCAGTCTAGGACCACTCCTGACAAAAAAGAGCACCTGTTGTCAGTATTCCATCAAACATGATCATTTTAACATTGAGAAAGTTTGGAGCAGCTCCATGAAAACCTTTCTGACGTCAAATTAGCATCCCAGCCAATCAGTAGCTCAACTAAATTTTCTAAATATCATAATTTGATTAACAAATAGACATAAAAAATTAGGCTTATGGGTGAAATATAGTACACATCAACTTGGAATATTTACTTTTAGAAAAAGCATATGTTAAAAGGAGCATTTGAAAGACACTCAATTGTTGCAAACAGTTATTTCAAGTCAAAGCTCCAGTGAATGAAGGGAATGACTAGAAACTCCTGGTAAAGCTGTTAGAAGACTATCATAAAAAAAAGAAAAAAAAAAAGAAAAAAAAAAAAAAGAAAAAAAAAAAAAAAAGAAAAAGCTATGTCAGAGATTGAAGTCACAACCCCAAAGCTCTTGTTACTAATCTGGGAACTGATGAACAAACAACAGGAATGGAATAGTCAGGATGCCACCAGCTATGCTAGTTCTGCCCTTTTGTACCCCCCTAGTGTGCCTTTTTCGTATTTTCTTTTTGGAAACAAGTGCCATGATTGTTTGTCTGAACGAGTCAGTAAGATGGTAGCTTGAGAACAACTTCAAACTAAAGCCAATGAAAACGAATCCATGAGATGCACTGGAAAATAGACACATTTGGCAGAAGCATCTTGCACCAGCTATAGCAGCAAAAGGGCATTTAGAGGAACATAGCTCAGCCAGAGCAGAAATACCCTGGACACCACACTTTCTATTCCAAGGAATCCTAGAGACAGCATGGTTTATTAATAAGGCTTCCCAGTTTGAGATACCTTGGGGCCAGCATCCAAAGAACTTGCCTTTTCCAGTTTGTGCATTGCTGCAATTTCACCTGAGGCTCTACTTCAAGAAAGAGCACGAGAGAAAAACATCTATGATTCAACACTGGTGATTGTGAAAACACATCACCATTTATGTCATTGTGATCTATCATGTATCCAGCACTGCCCAAGACTGCCAGAACTCTGTCTAACACCAGTTTGGCTATGAGTTTGATCCATATAACTCTGGTTCTTGCAGGAGCTATGCTCATCAAGCCCAAGACTCAGCTAAGACTAAAGTTACACTGAAGTACTCCTGAGAATTAGACCCATGATATAGGCAATCATGTTCATAGTGAGAACTGTAAATTTTTGAGAACGGATGGAAAGAGAAGAAGCAGAAAGAGAAAGATACTGTATTCATATTCCCCACAAAGTAAGGTCTTGTTAGCATGCCCTTGGTACAGTACCTAGTGTCTGATGGGAACTGTTGTGCTATGTTGTAGCAGCAGCTCTGATTTGTCTGGGTACTGGATGTCACAGGGTAACAGTTTTACTGCCATTAGCCTGAACTGGTACCCTGTGGAAAACACTCAGCTCCCAGATGCAGACTCAGCTAGATAAATGTAACCTGGGAATGACTTCACTCATCTCCACATTTATGTTGGCACAGTCAAAGGTGAAATCAGCACCTTTGGAAAAGGCTCAAGAGAAAATACTTAGCAGAAGGGTAACATAGATTCATAACACAGCAGAAATGGAAAGGCATCCAGCACAATATAAAACTAAAACTAATTACTTTCCCATATGTTTCTTTTGTCTCCTTTGTTATTGTCTCAGTATCACCTTAAAGCTCCAATAAAGATCAAGGTCTCCTTTTGCTAAGCAGTGTATAGACACAGGATGAAACATCAGCTCCAGAATCAAATGTATAGTTTTATTGTTTGCTATCAGCAGAGGAAGGATTTTGCCCAGAGAATATAGGCCATCCTTGCCCTAAGATATTTTCATCTAAATTAGAAAGACTAGTAAAGGAGGGAACAGTCCTTAATATTAAATGTAACACAACCTGTCCCTAGACTGATTTTCCCCAGCAGCAGCACTAACCATTAGGAGTAGGCAGCATTTGGAGGCACAACTTGTGTCAAAAAGCCATAAGGGATGTCCAGACAGCTGTCATTTTTTAGGTACTGCATAGAAGCAGAGATTGGGTCCTCCACAGCTCAAGATGATATGTACAAACTGTCTTAAATGCCTGTGCAAAAACTACACCTTTTTCTTGCAGGTACAGCAATTGCATTGTCACCAGTACTTCAGTGACCTTTGCCATAGGCCTACACATCAGAACCTCCCAAGCAACACTCCCAACAAGGGTGTCAAGTATTTAATCAACTTTTATGGTTTGTTTTGACAGTGAAGGTTTTGCTCTGGTGATAGTCCACAGTATGCAGCTGCCTCACCGACTTCTGATCCTTCCTGGTCTCAGTACAGGCTCCTGTTTAAGTGCCTGGCTGTTGTAACAGGAAAGCAGCAGCTCCTCAGAAAAAAAATAATAAAAATGATCTATTGGTGTCATCTAGGAGAAAAGCTGGAAAGCTCCTAAACATGCCTGACATGTCAGTCACATAAAGAAGTCTCTTCCTCATGTAGTAAGCTTACACAAGTAAGCTGTGCCCTCAGCAGCAGCTATGCACTGAAAAACAGCTGCAATGAAAGCTCTGAACTTCCTCCGCCCCAGTCTGGGAATCAGGCCTGATGTGGGAGATGACTTTGGTTCTCACCTGTCCAACCCACCCCACCTGTTCAGGCTGTGGGAACCATTACTCCACAATGGTCTGAGCTGCCTGCAGTGAAAACTTATTGTGAGGAAAACAATATCCTATGAAATAAATTAGGTACTTCTATTAAATTCAGGAACAAAAATATTGGTAGGATCATAACAGTTTTGCAAGGGGGAAGAGCTCTCTGCTTGTATGCCCACTTCATCATGAACTGGTGAGAAGAGTTTATATTTAAAGCCAAAGTCAATGAACCACTTGTACAGTCCCAGCTACTGTTGCTAATACACACAAAAATAATCACAAGCAGACACACAGTACAAATCTAAACCAATTAGAGAACAGAGTTACATCTTGTTTGTTAGTTTGGCTTTAATTAAGTTCAGCCTCATGTCTAGTGAGGCATTAATTTTGTTGGAGGCCTCCACTATTTTATAATTAACATCCTTTAACTATTCCATGCCCAGTCAGCAGTAACTTTTACCAAGGAGTTTTCCATGCAAATACACAGCCAGCAATCTGAATTGTGTCCTACACTGTTTTTCTGCATTCCCTTTTCGGAAATTTTTTTTAGGATCTGTCATGTGATACATTCAAGAAGGCAGGGCATCATAACAAAAGGCATCATAACAAAACAATCCAAACAAACACCATTATTCCATTTGGACAGACAAGATCACCACAGTTTTCATGCACATGTATGTATATCCATGATCCGAAAGTAAAGAGACTCTTAGCCTAAGAGCCTGGAATGTAAACACTATCACAGCTGTTTATGCGGATGAAGAAAAGGAAGGACAAAAAGATGCTGGAGAAGTATCTTCCTTTTGCAGGTGTTGTTCTCAAGCACCTCACCCAGTTCTGGTTTCATGTACACCCGCGGAACACTGCAGCAATCAAGTTGTGTCTAAAGTAACCCAAGGGTGAGATCAGCATATGAAACTGTACAAGTTAGATCTGTCTAGACAAGGAGATGCTACTTCAGTCTGAGGTTTAGAGACCTTTTTATGTCAACACCATCTCCTAGGCTTGTTAATTGGGAACTGTGACTTTACACATGACTTCATTGGCTGACCTCTCTCTAAGAATTTTTATAGTATTATCCGGAATTCAGCTAGAAAGCAGTTTTGTGCTTTCTGTCTTCAGTTTGATACTAGCTTGCAGATAAAGGGGCCCTTTCTGACTTGCACTGCTGAGGAAAAGTAACAACTGTTCCACCACAATCACTCCAGGTTTATTCCAGGGTAACTGCAATCAGTTTGTTAACCAGTCCCATAGGTTATGTAAACAGATAGAGTAAATAACAGGTCTGCAGAAAACAAGCGAGCAATGTATCTGTCCCCTGACAGAGCAGATTAAGTTTGAGCACATTTGAATGAGGATGCCCACAGGAGGGACATGGAGTCATGCCTAACATGAAGGAAACACAAACTGGCCTGATAACCTTCAGTTCAATGCAGAACAGGCTCAGTTCCAGCACAGTGTTAACACAATGCTGGGTGTCTTCAATGATGCCTACAAATGCTTGCAATTTTGCTGTTCACCCTCTGTAGTATCTGTAGTGGGCACCTTCACTGCAGCCAAGTCTCACCTTAACCTTTAAAAAATTAAGTCAGGACTCTCCAATCCAGCAGGCACCACGTATCGGAGAAAAAGATGAAAGTGTGGTCCTGCAGTTCGGGGTCTTCTATACTCAAGTATCTATAGACCCTATGCTGTCTCCCCACTATGTGGAACACCCTGAAGATGTGGCTGACCGTGAAGACACAAGAAAGAGAGGAGTTTCCGCATTTGATTCAAAGGTCATACAGCTCCTTAGAATCCTTAACATTCAGTAACATCTCCTGGCTTCTGCCAAAACAGGGAGCCAAGTCTGCACCTTGGTTACCTGTTCTAAGATGCCTGGCAGATATCTTAAGCTGATCGAGCCACCAGGACTATGGTGGTATTATTTCAGAAGGAATCATTTTGACATATATAACCTATAGATAAGACAGATAAACACTCTCTTCCTGGTGCCCATGTCTCTTAGTGCCAAGACAGCAAATTTGATCAGGAAACAGGAGCAATAGAACAATGGATAATAGTTTTAAACATAGAAGATGGATTTAGACTAGATAAGAAGTTTTCTACAAAGAACCTGGTGAAACACTGGTCCAGGTTGCCCTGAGAGGTGGTCGATGCCCCATCCCTGGAAACATTTTAGGTCAGATTGGACAGGACTCTGAGCAACCTGCTCTAGTTGCAGATATCGCTGACCACTGCAGGTGGGTTGGACTAGATGACCCTGAAAGCTCCTTTCCAACCCAAACCATTCTATGATTTTGTCAACTCAGGCCCTCAGCCCTGAAACTGAAAAACCCTGCAGATGTATCTCATTATTTCAAGTAATTTTTCTTACATCTGATCCCCACCACAGTCAATTGTAGTCCTTGCCAAGTAGAAAAAAACCACAGTAAGTGAATAGATGACTAGTAAGATGAATAGTAAGGAAACAACAAACAAATACAACACAAAACACACACACACAAAACAAAACAACCACCACCAACAAAAAAAATACAGACACACAAAAAAACCAAAATCAACCAAAAACTAAAGGGGGAAAGAAAACAAGCCATAACAAGAACAACACAAAGAACATCACAAGAGGAAAAACAAAACCAAAAAACAAGCAAAACCCTCAAATCACAAGTGTATTCAATAGCAGTGTAAGTAGAAAGAGACTGGTGACACTTCTTTTACACCAACATAATTTGATTATCACTACTCCTTTTGAGCAAAACATTTAGTTCTGCACAGAACTAAATATTTTGCTTCTTTAGTTCTGTTCTCCTTTTGCAGCATCCCTTTTTGGATGCACACCATTGATATTAACGCTTCAATTACCATGTTTTCAAACCTTTTAAAAGGACATAAATACTAGAAGAATATATATAACCTTATACTTGTGGTATGGAAGGGAAGGTTTCAGTGACATTAAATATTGTATTTTTTTTTGGATGTATTATGAATATCTCTTGAACAACTCATCAGACACTATGTTCATGTTCTTCACACACTCAAGGCCAAATTATGGTCCAGGTTACTACAATTGCTTTGAATTCAGACAAGTCTGCTGAGGTATTCAGAGTTATTGTGATCCAGACCAAGATTCATTACTTTGATACATTTCTTATCTTAAGTATGCTGTCCTCTTAGTTTAAGTATTTCCAGTAAAGCACATGCTTCATTTCAGGAGAGCAGTTAGAATGTGACAATAACATATACATAACACCAAATGGAACCGCTGAAGATGACCTCCCCAACATCATGACATGCTCACTGTACTTGAGAATGGTTGTTAAAAGGTGAGTTAGCAGATCTTTGCATTTCCCATAAATTAGAGAACAGATGCCAAAAGGAGCACATATGATGAACAGTAACATTTACTTATAGCTTCATCTTCTGGCAATCTTCATACAGTCCTGGAGTGCAGAGAACTCCTAAAAACATTGCCATTCACTTGGTTTCCAAGCAGAAAATTATTAAATCAGCCACCGTCCTGCACTATGCTCTACATTTGTTTCCCTTGCTGTCTCAGTTCTCCTGACATCTTTGTCTATACAAGGCAGGGTCTGATGAGTAGGCAACCCATCCTGAACTCTTAGCCTTTTCCTTGAGCCTAATCTGCTGTCCCAGTCTGTCAAAGCTGAGCACGTTGTCATCCTTCTTGTCACCTGGACATCAGCCAAGCCTTCTTACATGTACATCAATGTCCTTTTCTTCCATAGTTTTGAAGCTTGGTCTTGCTCTTTGTGTGTCACAAAGGAGAGTTAGACTAGACAAGCTCAGCTATCTACACTTCTTTCCCGATAGTCTACATCAGCTAAATCCATTATTCTGCTGCTGGATTATCACAATTTTTTTTTCAACCTACTTTGCCTGCATTCCCTCCTTCTCAACCTTGATCAAATACCTTCATTGGCATCCCAGCTTCTAATACGTACCTCTAGATTCTTCTGCTCTACTTATATCCTCTAAGACTATAGGGTACAGAAAAAATAAATGGGCTTAGATCATGCATATAGTGCATGCAATGTCTTGAGGGGTTTTTTGTTTGTTTGTTTCGCTTTTAACCTTGCCGTGGTTTAACAAATATTATGACTGACATGACGAAAGTTGTTCTTGAGGCATTTACTATTATAAATAAAACCAAAAAATATTTTAAAAGTCTGATTTGCTTTTTACATGGGGATAGTCCTTTAACCAGTGGACCACTGGCATAGGAGCCTTAGACAGCTATGCTACTAATTCACTTACTTTTTGGAACACACCGGCCACACCTATACAGGCTGAAGTAAAACAGTTCTAGCTCCTGAGCAATGCTGAGGAATTCTTTGAGAGAGTGCTAGATGACCAACAGCATGCCAGGGACAATGCCAGGAACATAAAGGTGCAGATGATTGAGTTCCCATTTCTGAGAACATTTCTAACATGCTTTAGCATAGACATAGGCTTAAGGACTTAAGTGATTTTCTCCTGCTGACACTTTGTAAGTACCCATGCTAAACAACAGAGATAATCTCCTGGACTAACAGTTTAGCCACTGCATTCATGACCAGTGTGTGTGGGGGGTGTGTATGTGTGTATACAAACATAGAGCATTATAGATTCTTTGCCTTATGTAGTCATGAATGAGCCTGTAGCACTTACTGTATTTGATAAGTTTATGTATAAACATTGTACTTTAAAGACAAAACTGTTCAAAAGCAAAGTCCTAAGAACTGTATATGGCTAGGAAGATTAAACCTAATAAATATACAGAAGCATACATTGCCAGTGATGTGTTAAGCCATGGTCTATAATAAGGCAGCTACTGACAGTGCTCAGGAAGAGCTTTCACAGCTTGTATGGGACTCAGCTGATATGGATACACTGATGCTGGAGACAACTGTTTTCACTTCTGTGCAAAAGGTGGTATATACAGATGTAGAGCACATAGGAAACCTTAGAACACCTCTCATGTGACATCAGGTAACCAGTGACTGAAAATGTGTATTATATACTTTAAAGTTCTTACACTATGTATATTTAATACAGGACTCTAGCAAATCCTTGCACTTAAAACTTATTCCCCTTCCTACCCCCAAACTATTAATACCAACAGTCAAATGCTGCAGGACAAAAGAACATAGTCTGGCTTCAGAAAGACTGGTGAAAATCTGGAGCAACTCAGCTGAGGCCAATGTAACTGAGATCAGAATTTGGCCCAGGCTCAGAAAACTAAGCCAAATTCATTACCACACTCTTTCCCTAAATGTCTGCATATTAAAGAGCACGTTTTTGGTTTGTTTTTGTTTGTTGGGTTGGGTTTTTTTGTGTTGTTGCGTGCTTTTTTTTTTCTCAAGTGCACATTTCAGACAGTCTAAAAGTACATTCTGTAACTGTGACAAAAATGCCAACTGACGTAAAGGAGCTTCACAGATTTAATAATATTTTGCTTGGAAATGGATGTAGAAATGCATTTTCTAATCCAGTCTGCCTTGGCTCTGAGCTGTAGAAAACACCTCTCCGAAAAAGAAGAAAAAGGAAAATTTCTCCCCAGATGGAAAGCTTCAAAGAACTTAGCAATGACAATTATATTTATTAATTTGGACTTTTTTCTTCAATGCCTGGATGAAGACAATTTAATTAAGATAAACAAATGAAAAGCAAATAGAAAAGAGACCAGATTTTGGGCACATTATATCAGTCTAGTGTGAAAAACTTTCTTGCTGCTATCTTTTATCAGTTCCATACTTTATAGGTTCCAGTCTACTGACTGTCAAAGCACTGAATGAAATAAAGCAGTTATCGGTCTTCCTCTTTGGTCATCTTTCAAGAGAAAAACTTTCCAAGCTCTGCCTCTACATACACAAGTTCTTTGCTAGACAGTCTTGGTTAATATTAATAAACATGGGCTGTAAAACACTTGGGCACAGCTCTGAATCCAAATGCAATAAAAGGGACCATACTTACATACACAGTGATGAGTGCACCAGATGGAGTGTAAAAAGCAATGTCAGAAGAGGAAGGTTGTCTTTATCCCTTAGCATCACCCATCCCTGCACACTGTGTCACAACCAGACTTTGACTACACTTTCAAGCACTATGACAGAGCTATAACAGACAGTTATTTTGCATTCACAACAGCAACTAAAATTAGACTCTAGCTTCTAAAGCCAGCATACAGTTTTCTCAGTAACAACAGAATGATTCAATTTGTCTCTCCGAGAATAAAAGGCAATTTATGTAATTTTCTTATGTAGTGCAGCAAAATCTGGAGAATGCAATTTGGACCTACAGGAATATCAGTTGAGGAAGTATTATGAGAAACCTTCAGAAGGATCAGTTTGTGTTTTCTGCTCTATTCCTTCAGTTTTTCCCATTACCCAAATGACTCATTGTGCTTATGCACAGACTCTCAGGACACCCATCTACCTCCACTCTATGCATACTCTGTCCATGCAATAGCTGTGGACTGTTCCCTTGTACCTTCTACCTTGCATCTCCACATAAGTCTCCTTCCATCATTAGCTCCCAGTTTGGACCTGCTAAGCTGCTGGAGTAAGTGGGAAAGAGGACACACATAGATAGCACACACACAGACTGCCACCTTGAATGTGTGGAGGAAATAAGTGACAGTGGCACCAATACATCTACATACCGTTCTTCAACCCCAGCAGCTGCAGAGGAGATAGACTACTTGCATCAGCATGCTGTAACTTTTCCTTTGATGTAGGCAAAGAAGACATCTGCTGCTCAGTGCAGCTCCTTAACCACCTATTTCTGAAGCCAGCAGCTGGCCCTATTGTCATGCTTGAGACCATTAGCTTAGTTCATGTTTATACTGAGGCACTTTATGCAGCTGAAGCCTCAAAGTCAGCATTAGCAACTTTTACATTCACTTTAAGGATGGTCCTCACTGCCAGATGTACTCAAAGTGTCTGTGGAGTAAATTAAGTCTGGGCTTAATAAAGCCCATTTATGCTGTCTCATTTAGAAAAGCTCATGTTTATGAGGATTTATTAGGCACTTAACTGTATAAAAAAGGAAAACATTTGCTTGTAGTGTCAATTGCTTCATACGGCTCTCTGACTCAGTGGCCTCTGAAAACACACAAATATTTTCCAATAGACAAAGAACTGGTTCATATTACTGCCCATTGAAAATGAGAGGGTAAACACAAACAGATGTGATTCATAAGCTTTCTTATATTTCATCCACAAAAAAACCCCACTTTTACTGTAAAATGACAAAAGTCTTCAGTTTGGATATCTACTTAGGGTAGTGACTTCTTCAGTCCTCAAGGAGCAAGTGACTTAACTAGATAATGAAACACAGTATTAAACTTGTTGTTAAAGAACAACAGCACATGGTCATAATTTTCACTCTTGTCACTAACTAGTTTCAGTGAAGACTGAACCAGCGATTTCTCACGTGATCATCTTCCAAACCAAATGCAAGTGTAGAGCTATTAGCAAGTGACTTTTATTTGTAGGTCAGATTTATATACCTGTGCATCCACATCAAAAGGACACAAATTAAAGAGCAGAGAACAAATGGAGATCACAAAATCAAGCAACAACTGAGTCACTATGTCAGTTTAATGACTAGGCTGAATAGGCAAAAATCAGCGGAGTCTGAGAAAATATTATCATTTTCACCAAGAACAAGGTGTTTCATTATCATTAAGGCTCCTCGTTTCTTTGTAAACAGTGACTACCACAGTTTATTCAACAATTGCTATTGGCTAACAGTTTTCAAGTTGTCCAAAAGCTTTTTAGCATTTTGTCAGATGGACTAATTTATCCTATTTATTATGCAAATAACTTTCTAATTGTTTTTGTTTTGTAGATAGTTCTCTACATCTCCCTTTTGACTACAGACTAGCCAAAGCACAAGCCAAAAAGTCAAATTATTTCTAGGCTGGCATATTGAATTGTGTTTTCTCAACAAACAGAAATCTTGAACTGTTATTTGTAGGTATTCATGCTAGACTGCATCTTCTCCTCGACTCCCCATAAGTTTGCATGTTCCCCTCTTGATATACCTTGAAATTTTCATTTAAAGACACTGAAAATAGTCCAAGAGGATACTGAAAAAGTCAAGTTCTATCCACTCATTCAAGAGAATCTCTCTTAGTAACTCGGGGGTCATTAATTTACTGTGGATGGTTGTTCAGACTTCCAGATCACTGCCACTATAAGAATCATATACCAATATGCAAACTGAGATGGAAATTTAAGTTTTACATTTTATTCAGAGATTATTCATTGTGTTATATACCTAGGGGATCACAATATATGCAGAGTTCATATGGAAAATGATCCACAAGTGAGTTGACTTCATACAGACATTAATATAGAAATAAATAAATAAAGCCCTCCATTTGCTCACTTTTGATAGCCACTGATACCCACCTCATTGTTTCTCAGCACTGATCCTGCACTTTCAAAGGCTTTATTTCCCTTGCGGACTGCAGTTTCTATACATGAAGTATTCACAGTGATTCTTAGGATAAGCTGTTACAGTGAATCCTACTAGTTGGTTTAAACAAAAATCAGATTTTAAACAAAGATCAGATTTAGAAATCAGATTTTAAAAAAAGATCAGATTTAGAAATGTTATGAATAACTTGATATTCTGGGAATAAGGAAACAAAAAACAGAAAAATTACTAGCATTATGGCATACAGAATACTTAGCAATCCATATACTAACACTGGCACTAGTGTCTGCTGAACAGACTCATGTTCCCTAGGAAGGGATTTTTATATGTTTGCTCTTCATACCACTGGGCATACATCCAAAACTGAGTACAAGGAAGAGTGTGCACATTTTTTCATCTCTAAGATTTGTGAAATATCTCATGTATGTTAAAAGTTTAATTCCTAAACTATTTCAATCGTTTCAATTTCTATTTTTTTGTTGTTGTTGTTCAATTCTGGTTTATTTTTAACAAAAGAATTTGATATTTCATTCCAACCTTGCTCTTAACATAATTAAGGCAAGCTACCTTTTTCTTATCCTAACAGTTTTCACTGAGAAACAGGGTCTCTAAATCAACTTGTGTGTGAAAGATTTGATCATTAAAATTTCCTTTATATACTTTTTTTTTTTTTTAATGGAAGCCTCAGAATCCAAGGCAAGAAAAAAACAAAAACAAAAACAAAAAACTCATCATTTTTTGAGAAGACAGAATTTTCTCCCCCTACCAATGGAAAAAAAAAATTTAAAAAATCAAAACTTATTGCAACAATAATAATATCTTAACTCGGGACAGAAAGATATCTTATTTCTCTGGAAATTCTTATCTCAGAGGATGTTTACAACAAAACAAGAAATGATAATTAGAAAGAAAATGACATTCTACAACATAAAGCTTCCCACCCCCACTTAAAACAAAGATGACAAGTTTGTACAGTGGCATTTTCTGTTGAGAAATGCTGCTTAAGGAAACAAAATTAGGTTTCCACCAAATGACATACATTTAGTATTTTCAATAAAGAAAACACAAGAGTCTCAAATATGATGTGCTGTGATACCATGTCCCTACTCAGAGATCCTTTATGTCCAGTTTCTTCCTGTAACTTCTGATTTCTTAGGCAGCAAAAGTACCAGGGAGGTTGATTGGCATTAGGAGACTGCAGGGACATACACTTCTGTATATCAGGAGCAGTATCTCCTTCCCCTCCTAAGCTGTTCCCATCTAAAGAACACAATCTTGTGTTCACATCCATTTCTCACAGGTTGCCAGCAAAACTGAAACCTCTTCTTGGGTTGCCATATTACTCTTAAGCCAGTCCCTGAGCTTTATATGTAAAGCTTTAAATGTAACTCTTACTTTTATTATACTTTTTCTTGCATTGTTCTCATCATTATGTAAAGATCAGGCATCACACCAAACCGAACATCAGCAAGAGAAGACTGATGTGAGCATAAGGATGGTATAACACGAGCGTTTGCCACTTTTGATTTTGCCTTCTTATTTTAAAGGACTGTCACCATGAGGAAAACTCATTCAGTTATTTATTATTTCTCCCCTGTCAGAGATTACAAGAAACAGGGATCTTTACCATGGACTATGAATCATATAAAGCTATGCTACATTCTGGAAAGCCCTTGATTTCATATGGGTGCAGATCAAACATTTGAATCCTACTGTCAAGGAAGGAAAAAGTCTGATTTCACAGCATTGCAAATTCCATTATTTCATCTTGAAGCTGGTAATCAAGCTCTCTGTCTTATGATTATAAAAAAAAAAAAAAAAAAGTTCCAGCTTCCGCTTAAGAAAGTTAGTGCCTAGTTTCACTGTCCATAGAGAACAGCATCATCCTGTGGTACCCTTAAATCCCAAATGATTCAATGATTATGCCACAGGATGTAACATTTGACTCTTTGTGGGAAAAACACTTCTTTTCATTGTACTTTTGGGTTTATTATTGCTTTTCCTGCCTTGTGGAAAATAATATCTAAAAAAAAAAATAAATATATGCTAGAAAACACATTTTCAAGTATCAAAAGCACTTCTGGGTTCCTGATTTAGATTCTTTTTTTTTTTTCCTTACAATTCCTCCATGGGTTTTCATTACTCAGTGTTCTAATAGTCACAGCCAGCAGCATCTAAGAATGAGTTAAAATGGTATTTAAAAATTTTGTCTCCTGCTGTCCTATCTGCAGGAGAATAGAAGACTGATGCATTTTCAATTTTGCAATAGTCACGTTATGACTGCTAAGTTTTATGTCACTGAGCTACAATGAAACCTTAAATTAAGATCTTGGTACGTGGAAACTGTAGCTTTTAGAAAAAGTTGTTCCTTTATGAAAAAAAAGAATGACCTGCAGATTTAAAAAAAAAACAACAAAACTGAAGTGTCATCATTTATTTCCTTCCCTCTTTTGATGCTTCAAATAAATCAGTATTGTAAACTAGGTTGTTAGAATGGACTTACTCCTAATCAAGCAAATCACTGTGGATTTTACTGACCAGGAAGGACAGAAGCAGCCTTCAATGGCATAATAATTGGGCTTCCTCTTCATTGAGAAAACATAGACTTCGAAATTGTCTTTTCATTTATGACCATGGTTTTGAAGATCCAATATTCTCCTAGACAATAATTATAAAATTAATAAATCCTTTACACTCTTTGCATTATTTGCTCTTAGACTGACCTTAATACAATTCTCTCTACAATACTTCAGCAGAAAAGACTAGAACCTTACATTTAACCTATGTTTCAGTTTGTCACTATTTAAAGCTTAAGTGTCAGAAATGATAAAATTAATTCTTCTTCACTTAAATAAAAGCACAAAATTTAGGCTGGAAGAAGCTGGAGAGAATTCTCTTAAACCCATCTTGTAAAGTTCAGTAATTCATATTCAGTTTAGTACCAAAAGTGATACATGGCAACACCAACTGTCTATAAAACCCAAGAACAGTGAACTTACTTGTAACTGTATTGTACTAAATTAGACTGGGAAAAAATAAAGTTCTGAACAGGTCCAGATAAATCTATAATTCCAGGCCTAATAAAAACACATACATGGAACAAACTAAAAATCAGACATTTGCAACAAGTAGTTTGGTCTCCAAACTAGTTCACGAGATGACTCAGCCAACTGCTGTACATAACTGTCAGATTTATACTGCACAGATCAGTTGAAAAGCTTTGTGGTTATCAGTTTGCATGCAAGTATGCCCTGACATTCTTCCTAGAATGCTTTTGCAAGCCTCCTGCATGCAGAAATTCTTCTACCTTTAAAGCAATAAAGATTGAGCTGTTACCAGAAAGCAAAGTGAACTCAAAACAGCTGAAAACACAGAGTGGAAGTAAAAATGGGATTGCACAAATTACTATCTGGCCAGGGGTGCAGGATTAGAAACAGCAAGAGCACTTCAGATCTCCAGCTCAGTATCTGCTGATCTCGTCATTGCAATTCCTCCCACCTCCCTTAACATCTTGCCCTGAAAAATAAAAATAGTGAGGTCATAGACAAAATGCATGTTTATTTCAAAACTCTCAATACAGTCTTTACATAAAGGGTTCATGTAGACACAAATGGAAATTCCACTGTTACAACTAGGAAGGAAATGCCAATATTGGACTCTATAGTATATCCAGCAAAACAGGTTTTGGGGGTTTGTTGTTCATGGGTTTGGTTGTTTGGGTTATTTTGCTTGTTTGTTTTTAGGTGTTTGTTTTTATTTTTTTTTCAAGAGGGATGATAAAAAAAAAAAAAAAAAAAAAAGAAATCTTGCTCACACTGCAGTTTTACTGCTCCAAGTTAAGGACAGTTTTCCTGACCATACAAAAGCAAAATCTGCCTTTCTAAAATTCTTACTTAGCATTACTTTACTCTAGATCTAGCTTTTATCAGACCAAGATAGAAATAAAGGGTTTAACTTCTTAAGTTTAAAGAAGCAAGTAGTAGTTCTTACCACCCTATGCTTTCCTCTATTTTTGCCTCTTTTTGTTTAGCCCTGTAGCTGCATCTTATCCTGGCCTGAACCATCCTTCATTCTTCTGCCCCCATTCCATTTTACAGCTACTCCTGTGTAAATCAGATTTCTCCTGAATAGCTTTTGTTAATCTCACAGCTCATCAGGGACTAACCCCATCACTTCCTGCCCAAAGATAAGTATTTACCATGGCATAAAAACTGAACAGAAGAGGAAGGGGTGCTCTAGGTCAGCAGCTATCTTTGGAACATTGAGGGGGTGAGAACACAACAGAAGAGAAAAAGCACCTCAATAAGTACCTTTACCACCAAAACAATAGCTCTGTGATATGCACAAGAGGCCAATCATATCTAACTATCCCTTGGTGAACAGCAGAACTGCTGAATGGGATGTGCAGTTTCTACTAAAGGCCACTGCAGATCTTCACTATCTAACTCTTCCAACTTTTTGTCTTATTGACCATTATTACTCCATTTTACATTCTCAATAAGGATTAAAACCAGATATCATCACCTAAACAGTGAAAACCTTGACAAGTTACAACCTTCATGTTAAGGGGTAACTCCAGCTGGCTCATTCCCCATATCACATCAGAGGTGCCACACAGTTCACACTTATGTTCCATCTCTTAAAGTTGTCAGTCTGAGGGTATCAAGAGAAACCAGAAGGAAGCCCAGATTAATTATGTTCAAATGATCACACCTTAAGATACATACAAGACTGACACGTGATTTGGGAATGACAGGAGCAGATGCCATAAAATACATTTAAAAAAACCAAGTCATAATTGCAATAGCTTATAATAACTTTTTTTCAGCTGGCTTCATCCTGCTTTTTCACTCCACTGGCAGTCAATGGGAAGCCTTACCTTCCAGTGGGTGCCTGCACCACTGGTTAGCCTCCACCAACTAGCTGCCTCAAATGACAGTAGTGCCTGCAATAAGCACCCCATCAAGGAACATGGGAGGTGATTACTGGTGTGTCTGAAGAAACATACACTGACTGCAATCTCAGATGACAGAGCAGGAAGGCCAACTGCCTTAGGTCCACAAGAAGAACCTGGCTAGTACCCAATTGGGACCCAATGTTCCTGGGTTTGCTCCTTGACTTCAGCCTTGTCCTTTACACTCTGCTGTCACAACCAAACCCACACTGAAGCTGAAAATCAAGCTGGCCTGACTTAAAGACACTGGTTTACCAGCAAATGTTGAAAACTATCAAGACATGCCATCACCACAGATAAAGTGTCACTGGTGGTAGCTGAGAAGAGGTTTAGAGACTGGGGAATATCCAGTGTCCACCACAGCAACCTCTAGTGGTCTCTGCCAGTCCATAGACACAGTTTAAGGCAAGTTCTCAGAATATGTGTTTGCAAGTATCACACACTTGGGAAAACAGTGTCACCTCCAAGTTTGGTTTGAGAACCAAGAAATCAAATTATTTTTTATTTTTCTGGCTTCAATCGTTCCCTTTCTAATGTCTCAGAGGGAATAATCAGCATCTCCCATCACTAGAAAAGATGGCCAGTCTTGGTTTCCTCTTGGCTGGGTGCAATTCCAGGGAAGAACACTGTGAAATCATTTCATAAAGAAAAGTAGAGTCTCTGAACTGGACATCAGTGATAACAGTGGCTACAGGGGAAATGCAAACTAGTACATGCAGCAGTCTCCCAGAGAAATTGGGCAATTTTTGCCTATGTATTCCTGTTTTTGCTACAGAAAAGGCTGCATGTTTAGAATCTTTTGGGTAACTGTCATGGTGTTATATCACCAACTGAAAATATTAAAATATAGTAAGGACAAGCCACTGGTTCATAATTGAGTTAGTTTGACTGGAAAGTTTACATCATATTTTCATCTTGGAAAAGCTGATATGCCTTTGTTACTCAAAAAAGAAAGCATATCAACAATAGTTCTAAGTCTATGGAGAAGCTGTTTAAGCATTCATTATCATCCTGTCCCTTTGAGATATCTCATTTTAGGGCTGTATCAGGTTTGGAAACTCAACAGGACAGCCTCTTCCCTCTGTCATTCAGCCCACTACAGCAGTAACACAGCACTGGAAATATGCTGCTTGGAGAAAAGCAAATATATGTTAAAAATCACATCCAATATTAAAGAGAAAGCTGTAAATCAATCTTCTAGACTCAAAACATTTAGACTCTGGAAAACTTTAATTTTGGATCCTAGTTTTACAGCCTGGTCCTAACAACCTCAAGCAGTTAAGGGCCAGGAAATATTTTTTTTCTAGATATCCATCCTTCATTTTTCACTAGTCAATTTATTTTTAACTCTTCAAAGTTACAGCTGTGATCTTGGATGATCCATGAGCAACCTTTTTTTTCCTCCATCTGGATGCTAATGCGATTCAGAGAGTTTGTAAATGGCTATTAAACATTTCACCATCTCCCTGATCAGATTAGAGCAAGATTCTAGCTTTGTCTGCTCAGTAACTGCTAAGGAGAAAAGCAGAAGGTAGAAGGTATCCAGGCTCTATAGAGAAACAGAGAAACATTTTAGTTAAGGAAAAAAGACATGGCAGTGTAGACTAAAGAATGCAGCAGAGAGATCAGATTTGTGTATGGCAACACTACTTCTTGTGAGGAATTTTGCCTCACCAATTTCAATTAGAAGAAGCTAGGAAAGTAAATTTGTTGAGTTTATTAAACTACAGTCCAATAATCAAAGGAAAAAACAAAACAAAACAAAAAAACCAACAACAAACATACAAAAACAGAAAGAGGGGTAGCAAACAAATACCACAGTACACAAGCTATGACTACAATTATAGATAATTTTGGGTCTTAAGTGCTTCAGGCCCTGTAGTTCAGTAGGGCAAGCCTCACTTCTCAAGTGACTACAAAGGCTCTGCACCTGCAAGAATCTGAATGTCAGCCAGGTATAATGCAGCTCACCCACAAAGCAGCCTTCACAGGGTTCAGCACATTTTTTCCCTCTCTTGCACTACACTAGGCAGGGTAACCTCAGAAAATTGCACATACAACAGAAAATCATCCATTTCCTCCCTTAATATGCTCTCACATAAATTTCTATAATCTTTGCAGTTTCTTCTGTCTCTTCCATCAGCAATGCATATATCTCACTTTGGTTATGCAGAAATTCAAAAGAGTACAGAAACAAACCTCATGACAGCTGCAAACAGATAAAAATTACTGAGCAGGAACCAGGAGCTAAACAATTTGACCATAACAGTATTCATTTTGGAGAGTGAGACAATGGAGGGAGACCCCAAAAGCACCAGGTCAAGCAAACACCAAGTATGATTTCTCAGCTGTTGATTATGTCAGTGTTTGACTTAATTTGCCTGACAAAAGCCACTTGTATACAACAGCGATCAAGCAAGGTCACAATGACATCCGTCCCTCTCAGAGTGGCTCATTGCTCCTCTAACCCCTTTGCTCACTGGCTATGCACAGCAGCTTTAGGTCAGCTAATGAGCAAAATGGCTACAGAGCTTCATACTGAGGAAGAATCTGGCCTCAGGCTTTTAAAATGCACCTGCAGCTTGAATGAATTCAGGACTCCGGCAGCGAGCACTGCTGGAGCCTATGTTCACCAAGGGAAGCTGGAACACACAGGCACGAGGCAAACTGAGATCCAACCACGTATTTCAGCAGAAATTCAGCAGGCTTACAATTGTGTAACTGTTTTCACAAGTTAACTAACACATGGCAAAAACCAAAAACCTTCCTGTTTCACCTCCTAGCACAAACATTTCCTCAGAGTTTGAGAAAGACTCCAAACTTTCTGCATTGAAGAGGCACTTCAGCATCTCTATCTGCAGGGCTGAGCCTTCACCAAGCAGAATGAGGGATGAAGGGTTCTGAGCCAGGACACCCTAAAGTCAGAGGAACATCAGGGTAGTTGGCATCTCATTGAAGGCATGCATGCCTGAGCAGGACAGGATGAGTTATGCAACTTCTTTTGACTACTGGCAAGTGCACTGTTAAAAAAAAAAAAACAAAACAAAAAAAAAAACAAGAGCAGAGCTTCATGCAAATGAACAAACATTTTTTTATTGCTTCTAACCCCATCTGTACTGCACGTTATCCTATCAGGCTTTACCACCTCTTGTTTGCTTATAAACATCTCAGTTCATTAAGTCTAAAGGCTTAAAGCGTTGACTTTTGTGGTACTTGCAGAGATGCTTTCCTACTGTGTTAAGATAGAGGTGCTTTCTCCCCGTTTTCCCATATCTGCCTGGCTTAGAAATGGCAGAACACCTCTCACATAAGACACTCTGGGAACAGTCATTAGGAGAATTATCTAGAAAATCTACATGGGAAAGACGGATGTTTATATGGCAGACAAGCTGCTGCTAATCACAGCTATTACAGCATGGAAAGATATTAGTACATGTTTAATGGAACAACATGTTATGGTACAAAACATCATACAATAAGATACCAAGGCCTGATCTGACCCAATTCCCAGAGTTGTACTTTATTAACAAGTGTTATTAACTTCAGCACAATTACTCAGACAAGGGTTTCCACAGGCAAGTCCCGATTCAGTAGCCTGTATAATATGACTAAAGTTCTGGTATGTGGGTAGTCAGCATTACTTAGGATGACTCAGGTCACTCTAAATACAAGATATCTACTTTGTCTTATAACTTTAGAATTTTTTAAACCATACATAAAGCGATCACATTATGTGCTGCTTTACATCTTCTTGCTTAATCAAGCATTGCTACACAGGAGTGTTAAGTAATATACCTTATAGTATTTAGTACTCCATAGTACTGCACAGCACATGGAACTCCAATTCCAGCAGCAGTTTGCTATATAATACCTACTATGGGCAATAAATTACTGCATCCTTTACACTTTACATTTTAAAGACTGCAAGGTGTTGTAGAATGTAATTGGTTATGCAAACCAAGTTACTATAACTGAAATTGTCAGAAGCTTCTGATGTTCAGCACTCACATGGCCTTTACAGAACCATAGCTCTATTATTTGACTTCTTTCTCTCACTAAGCAGTGACAGAACTGATAAAGCTTGCATACAGTGATGTGTAAAAGGAGGAGAGCAAAGACGCAGGGAAGTCTGAAGTGGGTCATGGTCAGTTTGTGAAGTTATGCCAAATTATATCAGCAAAGACTCGGTCTTGTAATTACACACACAAAGTATTATTCAGAATATAACTCCAGGTTAAGAATTCAGTTCTGGTGTTAAAGCCTTCTTGCCTTCAAAAAGGTCACAGTTTCAATGTTAAGAAGTGGGAGGAAACAGGGAAAAGATGCATAGGACATAACTCTTCCTATTTCAGCTGCTTTTTTTTTTTTGTCTTTGAAAGTGTCTCATATCTCATTCTCCCTTGGTTGATTCCTTGTGCTGAGGTAGAAGGGATAAAGCAGCACTTCTGTGCTTCAGACGTACCAAAGCTTTATTGTTATGGCTATTTAGTGGGTATTAGAGCCTGAAACAAGTCTTCTTTTACCCAGAGCTAGTGAGTGCAACAGCTTAAGGAAGAGCCCAGTAGAATTCACTATGAAAACAGATGACCTGAAAGAGAATTATACCTTCTGATGCATGCTGAAGTTCTGTATAAACTTGTCTGCTTGCCCAAGCTCTAAGGGAAAGCCTTTGCTCAGAGCAGAGAAATATGAGAAATCCTGCCCCTCATCTGGCTGTGGAGCTGTTGTTCCTTAGCTGACTCAGATTCAGCAGACTTAACACAGAATAGCACATATAAATCTAGTCACCAATCCACTCTTCCTTTGTAGTAGAGCAGTAAGGTCTTTAACAAAGTGAAATTAGCAGAAATCCCTGCCTAAATTCTGATAATTTGTGCTAAGTGGGCAGCATATACACATCTCCCTTAGGAGACAGTAGGGATACAAGCCCACCTAGAAGAGCCTTTATCCATCAGTTGGTGTCTGTCACCTTTAAGAAGGGACCACTCTGGATTGAATCCACTCCCAGATTCAAGTGTCACAACTCTTAGGCTAACAGCTGTCCTTGCAGCAGGCTACTATACAGAGTAAACTGATACTAAAAAAAAAAAGCAAGGTCTTCAAAGAGAAGGCTGGAGTCATTGGTAATGCTAAACTCTGAGGTGCTTTCATCAATTTCCTAGACTCTACTGCAATAATTTTCTTTATTACCTCTTTATATATAATAAAAAACCCTAAATTTTCAGAATAAGGCTACGTTCTACCAACACTTCATAAACTGGGGTTTTTTTCTGCTGAGGACAGTCTTGCCCTTAATGATTGATGCCTCCCCCTTATATATAACCCAAGAAAATTAATATAGGTATCAGATGAGTCCTCCTCCTAGTGTCATATCCAGAAGGAACCAGAAAATTTCATCTCCAACGGTACAAGTAGGACAGATCAAGGGCAACTCATAACAGCTGTTTCCTTATCTTAAATCACTACCCTTACTTGTCCCAGCCACTTCAGCACATGCTGTTCACACACAATAGCCCTATGCTTTAAGGCCATGCACATAAAGGACAGGATACAGTGTATATGGAGGTTAAGGGGTACAAGGAAAGCAGGCTTAAAAAAAATAAACAACCAAACACTCCACACCAATCATCATCCAATCCATGCTTCTGTGAAGATATTTATTATATTAAAGTAGTTGCCAAACCTTTTGAACAAACTGGTTTTAGCCTGAAGAGATCATGGACTGTTTGCTGCCCTTTGTTTGGGGGTGGATAGCATTACTACTTCTCCACAGTTGAATGACAACGTTTTTTGAAAAATGAATTACAAAATGGAAGAATTGCAAATACTTGCCTGAACACAAACGGTTTTGTTTGCCTGAGAGGGTAGGTGTTTATATGAAGAACAATCACTCCTGTACAGGCATCCTCAGAGAAAACATTCACAAACACGGCTGAGTTCCCACAGCAGCTCATGATTGGGCACAAGCACAAGAGGCTCACTGGCCTCCAGTGAGATTAATTGATCTCTTTCTCAGTGTTCATCTCCACCCAGAAGCTGGTATTCTCAGGCCTGCAGTAAGTGATCCACCACCAGCCATCTGTCTTGCTGTCATCCCTATTAAATCAAGCATGTTTTATTTCTTACCATTTACCTCGCCTTTGTGCGTCACTGGAAAACAGAAGTGTATTGTTTGGGAAAAATTACTCCTCTACCTAATTTGAAAACTTGTGGTTGGACATTACGCATTATAAGGAAAGCAGATCCAAAGGTCAGTGCTCCTACAAGTACTCCCTTCCATCACCCCAGGAGTTGTAATTTGGCAATGCAGGCTGGGCTTTTATGTTGGCATCTTTCACAGTCCTGCAGAGTCCCCTGATCCTTTTCCACAACAGCTCCCCAGCTGTGGAGACACGCGCCACATGCCTTCATTGCCAAAATCTTGCACAATTTACTTGCAAGTCTTTAAGGCCAACTCTGCTGCCTCTTCTGGGCTCTGGCTGGAGAGGAAGGGAAAGTGAATGCTCCCATTTTAGCTTCAGATTATTTAAACACATGACAGATGCTCTGCAGTGGGAAGGGCCTTTGGCTGCTTAAGCAGCGTGAGTGCACACATGCACGTAACTGCAGAAGATGGGGAAAAGATCTCAACACATGTTCTTGACCAAAAAGGTGACACTGCTGAATCCTGAACAGCAGTGACACAGTGGGGGCTTCAAATCAGGTATCTCCTATCTCTAGGTCACAGGTTTCTGCCACAAATACTCTATGTTAAAAACTCAACAGGAAACAATTGAACATGAAAAATAGCCAAAAGCTCCCTCCCTTAATATTCTTCTCCTTGTACCCAGTGCTAACACCTGGGATTGCCTCAGCATAATGACACTTACTGCCAGGCTCCAAGCAAAGACAGTGGCTGCTTCTGGTGCAGGGAACCATACAATCCCTCTTTTGCGAGCTGGTGTAGCTCAGGCTGAACTGGATCCAAATCCATAGGTTTGGGCAAAGACATGCTTGCAAGCAGATCTAATATCACAATCACTCTCCTTTCCCAGAGTGGTCTGGGCTAGCTTTGTCACCTTTATGACTGCCCAAAAGTGCTGAATGTTGCAACACAAGTCTGTCTTCAAGTCTTCACAGCATCAATGACTTTCACAGGCACTTAGTTCCTCCAAAACACAAGACAACATAGTTTCTCCAGTATTACTGGAAATAAGTGGTGAACAAATCCACTTGGATACCAAAGAGTTATATGACATTCTATCAAACAACTGCCACACTTCATGCTACTGCATTAAAGAGGATTTCCCACAGCTTGAGCATCCTGTCAGTTTAAGTCTATAATAATCTCTCTAGCTGTTAGTCAGCACAGGATACATTTAGTCTCAAGAAACCTTTCTTGACAGAAGACAAGGTTGAAGATCAGAGCAGGAATTACTGGAAACCACTGTTTCTGAAATAGGACTGGAAACCACTACAGTGGAATGCTTCTGCTGAAAAGGTGCCCACTGGCAACATACACTGGTGTGAAGATGTATTTTCATGGGGTATGGTCGGATCTCTACCACATGCTCTTAACTCAGGAACTTTGATAACCATTTTCCATTGCCTACAGACATAGCCAGGCATACCCAGATGTTATTTCACCAAAGGTCTTAACCCATGCTGAGCAGGTACACAGCCCTCACCAATGAGTCAAGGAAGCCTTGATGAGCAACAGATACCTGATTCCTACAGCTAAAGGTGACAACTGTCATCCTTGCAGACTTCAGTCACTTAGAAATTGTGAAACAAAGGATAAGAATGCACAATAATGAGGAAAATGTTCTTTTTTTTAATTATTATTTTTGTTTGTTTTCTGAGATATGACTCTTCACTATGATTTATGATTCCATATACAATAGCTTTGAAAAAAAAACCAAAACACTACAACAAAGGGCACTAAAATGCCAGGGCATAATCAGCATAACCCTATATACTTTCCAATCTACAAAACTGTGATGAAAACCAATCTCCCATTTCAGAGCTTCATTCCAGATCCCTAAGATTTCCTCCAGTTGTTTTTGCAGCTCCAGAAACATTTTGATGTGTAGACCCTGAGCACAATCTCTACATGAAATTAATTTGTCACCTACATAAGACAGCCACATACACATTTTTCAAAGCCTCTCACACTGCAGAACATTGGCTCCATGCCTTCATAAATTTCCTCCAGACAGGACTTGGGAGGCCCCTTCATTTGCAATCCAAGGTGACCCCAAGAGACCCACTATTTTGCTGACGTTGAAGATCTGTGCCCATAAATCTCCCACACACCAAGAGATGCTTGCACAAGTCCCTTTAAGACAGAGACAATTACTTTGTCAGATTAGAAACTAATCCTATCAGCTGTCAAATGCAACTATTGCAGCCTAACACTAAAACATTTATGCTCACCTTTTTTTCTTCCTTGAACAAGGACTCCTAAGAAGATACAGCAAAGTTAATCCATTTCAGGAACAAATTCCAAGTATATATACATCAGAAGATTACAAGTGAAAAAAGGCACGCACTCTCTGGGACATTCTGCTTCTGTTCTCTTGGGCCCCAGTTCCACAAACACACAAGCCTGTAGTTAATTTTAGTACAGAAACCAGCAGGTTTCTGTAGCACACTCATGGAAACTAGGTTAAGGACATTCCCCTGCAGAATCAGGGCCCAAGGCCATGGCCTCTCACTGGCATGTGGGCTGGGAAGTGTCTCCCTCCACAACATGGAAGTCATCAGAATAAGATCACACAATTGGAATAGAAACTGTAGGAAATAAACCTACTGGTAAAGGATAACACTACAGTAGACAGATCTGCAAGATCAATTTAATTTGATGCTCTAGAGAAAAAAAATGCAGTCTGAAGAGCTTTCAATTTCTACCTGTGTCCATCTGGAGCACTTCAACAAGTGTTGGCATGAAACAGTACATATTACAGCAAAAAAAACTCCAAGGGGTTAAGCCCCTAATCATATAAATGGGAACCAGGGAAGGAAAGGTTTTCAGACTGGGAATACAAGCCCAGGGAATTGCTAACCTCAGCTCAGGTACTAGACCAGTAACTTTAAGCAAGTGCTGTGGCCACCTTCTCACTGCTGTCAGGCTAGAATCTACTCAACTACATTTTGCCTCCCAGAGGCAGCTTTGAAAAAAGACTATTTTTTCAATCCAGAAGGCATCTGCTTAGCAATTAATAACATGACATTCATTTAGCAGCATCTCCTTCTTTCACCCACTCAGTCTGGGCTAATCTTTGATCACTACATAGTCTATTCATTCTTATAAGTCATCAGGATGCAAACAGCTATTCAGAGGGGATCAAGGATCCCCTTCCTTTAGATGAATCACTACAACAGGGACCCACCAGGTTAAAGTGAATCTCAGAAGAGATGCTTTCATGAGAGGTAACTTCCAAGAAAATGAATAAACCAGTCGACTGCAACATACTAACCTATGCAGGCTTTTGAAATGCACCAGTCTCACCTCCAGTGCTTGACTCTGTGGTATGCCAAGCATCTTTAGGAGGCTGGTTTAGGGAATAAGCTGAACTGCTATTGTCTCATCGCTCCCTTCCCACGACAGCACAACTTACACACCAGGGTTTTTTCCAGCTTCATCAAAATCTTAAAGTTTCATATCACAAACAATTATCTATGGAACATTTTAGACAGTATCACAATTTGAGTTGTATTGTTGGTTTTCCAGAATCCTGGCATAATACACTGGTAGCTGGCCTATCCATCATTTAAAGAGCCTTGTTTTTTCTCATTGGTCAGATTCAGGAATTTGGGCTGTCCCAGGTAAAAGCATATTTGACTAGTTTTCCCTATTGATGCAGAATCAGGGATTTCAGCCATAAGCAGGCCAGCTGTGCAAGAGTTGTACAAATGTAATAAAAATTGCTTTTTTATTTTGATTTGAAATAGATTTTTAGACATCTAGCAAGATCTTCCCCTCAACAAAAAGCACATGGAAGAGCATAAAGAGAAATGGTCTACAGAAATTAAGACCTTCCACAAAACTCCCTAGGGGGTATGAATTTCAGCGTGTTTTCTTCTCCTGCCACTTAAAATCACCCTCACTAGTATATATGCATACAGAGCAAACTGAGATTTCACTTATATTCCTACCACTGTTCGGTTTGCTTTCTTTTAAATGCATCCATCTTTTGGTCATAAAACCAAGTACACACACCCAGAAACTGGAGTTTCAGTCTTGCCTTTTGTGTGGTCATTTTAATGGCATTATTTCTTCACGCGCGCACACGCGCACACACACACACACACACTCCTGAAAACTCTGTAGTTGCTTGGATTTCCCAAAAAAAGCTCAGAAAATGTTGACTAACCCGGGTTTTGAGGACAAGAATAAGAGATCACACAGACCTGCTCAAAGTATGAAATGGCTGGGAAATCAGAACTCATGTTACATGCCTACAGTGAGAGCAGTACACATCCCTGGCATGCTACTTCTTACCATCACACACACACACACACACACACACACACACACACTTATTTTGCATTGGTTATTGCTGTGGATCTCAGATTTAAATTGCTGCAGAGGCTATAAGATGCCTAATCACCCATGATTAATCCAAATGGAACTTTCCCATCCACAGGAACACTCCCTACTTCTGAACAAGAACAGCAGAGTGCTCTCAATTGTGTCTCAACATGCTCTATAAAGTGTGATGAAAGAAGAAATTTATCCTGGAGAAAGACAACAAGCTATTGGTGTTTTAATAAACTTGTACATTTAGTTCTTCATGAATGCAACCTCCTATTACCTGTGGTGAGCCAAAATTGCTAAGGAACGCATATCTCCAGGATATTTTAGAGCTCTCAGAACCCACATTCACACACCAAACATTCTAAAGTTTAACTCCCCTTTGTCCTTCTCACAGTCCTGTCTGATATTTCCTTAAAGTGAGGCCCAGTTTCAACAACATGGAAGTTACACAGAGAAAGACAGATTCTAGTAGGTTTGTAGCTACATCTCCTGCTCCTTGCATAAACCTTTCCTATATTAGAAATGGTAAGTAATGTACTTGGAAGCCCATTCTCACCTGTGCATGACAGGAGACAAAAGTCAGGTTTCTCTGCATTAGGCTCTAGCTTAAAGTACATGTAGGTGGAATTATTTCCCTTTCTTGTTTAAGGAAAATGATGGATGAAAGGTAAGGATTTTTCAAAACCATTTATTATCTCAGAAAATTAATTTCTACAGCACCTAAAATTAGGTACTGGAAAAGTACTTCATATATTATAGATAGGAGTGAACATCCAGGGTGGAGATAGGCAGCAGGATAGGGGGGCTAGAGACAGTCATCACACAAAACAAAACAAACCCACAAATCCAACAACACACACAAAAGGCAAACCCCACACACATCAGGCCTTGTTAAAGCTTTCACCCTAAGACACCCAAAATTACCAGTTTTATTCAGAAGACACCCCCAGAATCCTTAGATGACACTCCAAGCTCTTTCAATGATTTTGTGTATGGTCTTGGTCTCTCCCTGCCTCAGCTTCCCCAGTTACACAACCAGGAATTTAACCCTTATTTGCTAACACTGAGGGAATGTGGATGACAGCGGGTTTGAGGGCCTGCTTTAGTCTGACACATTGCCCATGATTTACTGCTTAATTTCATGCAAAATCTCTGGCATTTTTACAACTTCAGGAGGTCCCACCTTTGTCCGGGACAGTCAGTTCCACATAAAAAAGACCAGAAATTCTTCCCCCACTCTGAAACTTCAATATGAAAGAACCACTTAAACAGAACTTGGCAGATGCAGCTGAAGTTTCCAGGGAATTCCAAACGGCACACAGAGCCTTACCTACTGCCCTGGGTGCTTCCCTACAGGCTCCACCTGAACAGGAAACAAGGCCAGCACTTCTCCCACCTCCAGAGCAGCCAGAGGGCTTCTGCCTACAATAAATACAATTTAATAAAGCTGCTCTTAACATGCACAGCTGCAAACTGAGCCCACACAGCACTGCTGACCAAAGGATGTGCAAACCTCCAGCTAACCTAAAGCCCCAGCAGCTAAAATGGCTTCCCTGGTGACATAGGGTCTTTCAGCCAAGCACAGTCCCCGAGCACCACAGCATTGCACAGGGAGTCATCATCCCTGCCGAAGGAAGGGGAAAAATGAGAAATTGTTGGGAAATAGCCACCTTCCTCCCAGTATTTCCCCCAGGACTGTTAATTAAGTCCCTGCTGAGAGAAGTACACTGGTCCCTTGTCATTTCTTACAGGCAGTCTCTGGAGCCTGTAGAGGAAATCTCTTCCCACAGATGAGACTGATGTGGACAGAAATTTGGAAACCCCTTTCTCCTCCTGGTATACTGTGATGTGCCTCAAGATCTGTTTTCAAATTAGTAGGGTATTTCAGAAATCACAGGTCTTGTACTTTTGTAGTACACATGAAGTCATGGGCTACTCTAAAATGGCTACCAGCTCAAGGCATCAGTTTGTAAACCATGAGGTGATACAAGGCTAGAGTTGAACAATGTCAGGACTCCAGATCAGGTTCTTTGGGGGTAAAACCCCTTCTGAACCTAACACATGTTTAGTGCAGGGTTTATAATGTCACTGCACATCCATGAGTCACTGGACATTTTTATACCCTTCAGGTGCCCTTGTTATGCTGGCAAACTATCCCTTTACCTCTCCCTTGTATTCATATCCATCTTTTCTGTGAGTATGAAGATAAAAGACAGGAAGCTAACTTGTCTTCTCAAAGCAAACACATGGTTAGAACTGTGAGTTTTCCTGATGCATTGGAACCACCATCCTGTTTCATGGAAAGGAACACAGATCTGTCAGAAGATTTTAACATACTTGATTTCCCAGGAAGAAGCCTTGGTGTTCATCTGCCATGAAGTTTATCCTCATCTGTCAAAAAAGGGAGCTATAAGACAGAGATGTAATTTATTTCTCTCACACACCACCCCTTTAAAGTACCAAACCACTGCTCTAGGTTGATACAATCTATTCCATTTTCTTCACTGCTCCTTGCCTTTCCTTAGAGCTGGTGAAGTCTCTGTAACTTGATAGTAAAATTCACTGATACAAGGCACACAAGCTCTCAAGTGGCTGCCAGATGGCAAGAAAGCCATGTGGTCTCTATTAACTTTATTGGACTTGAACCTGGGAGTTGAAGAGCCACATATCTCACAGCTAGTCCATGGGTGAGTCCATTCCCCACTGCTCTCCTTTCTTTGAAGATTCAGGTACCATTCAATGAGACACCTGTCTAACCAAATAGCACCTCCAGCTCTAGCTAAACTAAATCCAGCTATCCACATGGATGATGAGAACAAATTTAACTATGTGTATCTCTGAAATACAGCATCTGAGCAGACACTTGGAGGTGATCTCTTGTATGACAAGTATAGCTAAGCCACCTGCACTGCAATATTTATGCACTAGAACTATCTTCCAGAAAAAGCACTTCAAATATAGTAATGATTTAGGATTCACGGCTGAGAGTAACTGTTCACACCACTTTGCAGATTAAAAGCCCTGAGGTAGAGGTACGTTAAGCAACCCAGATCTATGGCAAAGCTTGGAACAAAACCCACTCTCTCTTACTTTATAGCATTAAGCTGTAACTAGAGACACAATCTTCCTTTATATTAACACCTCCTCTGCCCAGTGTCAATGAGAATAATGAGGTAAAAATTGCAGCAACATAAATGGAATGGAAATTAGTTGGTAGTCCTTGATAAGATTGTCTTCATTTCAAGGTGATACTGCTTTGTGAGTTTCCATCTGACACATGCAGAATTGGCAAGAGTCTTGTGGTCTTGCACAGAGCCTGAGATGGATGCAGTCCCACATTTTCGATTGAACACTGAATGTCATACATTGATTTTCTACTCAGTCCAGAGGCGTCCTTCACAGTGTGGATGCCTCAGACAGTTGGCCTGAGAGCTCACCCTAGAACTGGACATGTTGACAGGAAAATTCTGTTAGATGTTACACCATAACTTTGTTTGAAGGGTGTGGAGGAAATGCTGTCCAGCCTGTTAACTGAGTAAAAAGTTCTTTGAACTGTAGTTACCTGTTGGCACAGAGATCAGTTAGGCAATCTTAATTGTTTGCATCTGATTATACATATAAAGAAAATGTGGAGCTATGTCACTTTGAAGCAAGATATTTTCAAAAAGATCTGGAACATACTGCAAGAACACCAAGAGGTATTTGCCAGGGGAACACAAATGAGAGAGATTTCTGTACAACCCCCTGCATTCATTAATCTGGTTATTCATACATTCATACTGTCACCATCCCCTTCTTCAATACCAGTGGTTTGTATAGGACACAAAGAAAGTCTTGAAGGGACAAAATGCAAAATCAGTACCCTTATATGGTATCCAATCCAGACTTATCCAGGCTTATCAGACTGGTGGTAACATAAAAACACACATAAGAGTATAGCAAACACAAAGTATTCTGGTTACCCGATATACAGGCATCCTGCACTCCCTGTGGCCAGTCTCTTCAAGGGCATTTATTATGTATTGTGGGGGTGTGCGTAATGGTGAGACTACCAGAGATATGTAGAGGCAGCTTGGTTCAGAGGAAGAGCTGTGACTGTATAGTAGAGGAAAAATAGAGTGATGACTAAGGGAGGGAAGACAGAGAAGCAAGAAGATATTTAAAGGACTCCAATACACATCCGGACTTTCAGCATAAGCCCTTTTGGGTCTACCCACATTTATGTGGAACAATTCCTGGGTGGTGAGAGAAAATAAATGTAGTTCTGTAGGATATATGCCAGAATATTCGTGAGAGCTGTAGATGATTTATAGCTTACCAAAGACACTGAGATCAGTGCTTGGACCACATTGGCTATTTTTCTATTATAAGGCACAGGTCTATAGTCCATATAACACAGAGGGATTAGCGCCTATCCATCAATCAGAGTCACTCATGGGACATCAGGTTTCTGATGCCAGGGAAAAAAAATCTTACATTTGCTGCTTCCTGGCTCTGACCCATAAGCTGCAATGTGTCATGTGCACCACTAGTGTTTCAGCCTCTTCGTTTGCTTACAAAGCAGATGTTTGACGGACACAGAGATAATTCCTTCAAGATCTGTAACAGCTGTGGCCAGCATTCAGATAAGAGGCCCTATATTGCTACAGCCACACAGCCAAGGCCTTATGCAACTTGGTTAAATTGCCCTTTGAGACACTGTCTTGCCAGCTCGAGTAAGTGGCAGACCCCTCTCTACGGGAGAAGAAAATCAGTCTTTTGTTACATGTCAATTTGGTTTTCCTTAGGGCTTAAATTTTGAAACACTATTTTTCACTCTGTATTGTTCTGGGGAGTTTTTCATAATGCGGAGCCTTCATGCATCCAAACACAGGCTGCTCCTGCCCCTGCCAGCCTTCAGTGCTTTGGTGGGGAGGCAGGTTAGCTGTCTCTGTAGGAGCGCACAGCTTTCTTGAGGCCCTTGGTGTTGAGAGGCCATTTCCATAACCCTAGACCTTCTCCTGTCCATCTGATGCTCCTTGCTCTGTGCAGGACACAGTCTACCATCTATAGTCCATATCTATGTTGTTGTCACAACTTCTTGGTTAACTGAAATCCAGGTTTGGTACACCTGGCTCAGAATTTAAACACAGACCCTGTGTACACCTGTACAAAAAATGCCAGGCAAGAGAAAGTCTAGCTGGCACATTTCACATGTGGTTGGGGGATCCTAGACATAATAGAAAATGTGCAAATGACATGAAAGAGCCGACACCAAAGCAGCCTGAACTAATGCACTGATCTTTAAATTAGGAAGGCTTTGGAAAAAATGCATGTAGAAGACAAACTTCCATATTCTCGTTGAGGACTTGAGAATAACATTGAGCTTCATCAGTCCAGACATGAATTTCCTCAGAAATGATTACTCTTGGAAGGACCATCACAAAGGCTGATCTAGGAAACCGAAAAAACATGCGTGAAGTTCAAAACAACAGCATATGATAACTCTTTGCAAAACAGGAGTCATAAAAAGTCAAAGGAACTAATAACACTTCACCCTTCTATTGCACCTCCCTTTGGAGGATTTCAGTGTGCTTTACCAAAGACACATGACAGATTTTGATGCCTTTACTCATGTACCTTGCTATAAACATGATCTCATATGACTTTATGGTTCATAGCACTATCATCAAGTACAAAGAGATCAGACTCTTGCCCTAGATGATGCAGTGTCAGGTGTTTCAGGATTTTTTTAAAATTTATTAAAACACTGAGTTAGAAATTACTGCAACTTTCTCTAGTCTTTATATTCAGAGTCCAATGTAACATAAATTGCAAATATAGAAGTCTGATGATCCAGATACTAGTCAAAGAAAAATTGAAAACTACTTGAGGTGTTAAACACAGCTCTTAGCGGTTTCTAACCTTCATATGCAACAATATTTACTGCTTTAAAAGATGTGAAGGACTTTAGCCTACTCTTGCTCTTTCAGATTCAGATGAGGGATCACTTTAGCTCCTCCTTGCATGCATGTGAACAGTCACTGAAGACATACCCATTAAGGTATGGGTAAACTGAACCAATAAGCTGTTCTGTGCTACATTTTGCCCTCCACGAGAGAAAGGTCACCCTCAATTGCAATTCTGAAACGGGTAAAATGTAATGATCATCATAGCATGGCATATTCCTATTGTTATGGTGACACTAGTAAAAATATTCACAAGGCTTCTCCTAGCTGTTGCTGTCATTAACAAAGATTTCCTCTTGCAACATATTGTGGTTCAGATAAATGTTAATTTCAGTAAGGAATAGTGCCCATATAGCAATGGTATGCATGCCATGATCCTGCAGATGGTCAACAATTAAAAGAAGTAAAAATGTCTTAGATGTTTTTATGACCATTTCACAGTAGTGAGAAATTAAATTAGATGAGATTGGATTATTTTTGTTCTCGCCTATATTCTAGGGGAATTCTGGGAGCTTGAAATCACATGTAAATTCATTCTTTTAAGTGGAAAGAGCTGCAGCAGAATTTCCTACAGTTTTTTTGCTGTTTTCCTCAACTTCCACATGCAAATTGTGTTGACTCTGCCCCTTTGGCCTTTTCCTCTGAATCTGATTGATGGAGTGTTTTAGGAAAGTCCTTCTGAGTTCTGTCCAGGTTCACTAGAGCAAGAACTGCCTGTGTGTCCACTGCCTATACATTACCTTCACAACCCAAGACTAGGGTTTTTCTGCTCTGCCGTATTCCAACCATCATCACTGAATACTCAATAGACTCTAACTCTGTGTTATGTTCAGGTGTGGAAGTGTCCAGTAATACCAGAAATTCTTCAGTAGATTGCTGTGGGAATCAGATACAATTAAATACACTATACTCCATGTTTCAGACACTAGCCCAAACTTCGAGATAAAAAGCAGTTGAAATGCTGAGCAAGGGGAATTTGGTCCTCGTCACTTATCTACGGCACAGGGATGCTAAAACCAGAGCTGCCCAAGCAGATGAGTAAGAAAGCTTTGAATAGCACAAGAGCAGCCCTAGGAGCTATTTCATAGCAAATATTGCTATTATTAAAGTGTTGTTCATACATCAAGTATTTCCACTTCTGGTTGTTGTCATTTGGTTTTTAGCTTACTGAAGCTTGTATGCTCTTCAGAATGGTTAAGCTCTTCCTTTCCCCTGTACAATTGCTCAACAGACACAATTTTGATAAAAACTATATTGCTTGAGGGCAGAAATTGGACTGCCATGACAGAGTTTTACATTCACAACTTTTCTGCAAGCTAATTTATTTGGATTAACCCTCAGGTCAGACATCTAGCTGATAGATAGAGAAATGACTTTCCATGGGCCCAACTAAAATGAATCTGAGTGTTCAGTAAGAGAATTATTGTTTGCAACTGATTGCACTCAGAGTTGCAACACAGGGGAAAGTGGTTTTATGCTTTTTTTCCCCCCCTTGTCGCCTTTGGAAATTTCACAATCTTCAGATAGCCAGACTCTGAGTCTGAGCTGAGGATCTTGCAACACTGGTTTATCAATGCCACTGAAAAACAAATCTGTACTTTCATTGATTCACCAGGATGGATCTCCAGAAAATAAAAGTCAGACTTGTTGATTCAAACTCACATGGAATTGCATCCTGGCAGCACATAAGCCTTGTTTAGCAAACAGACCACATGATCCAAGACTTTACTCAGTACAACCTCTGACACAGTACATTAAGGCAGGCACCTTCTCGGGTAAGGCTTTTCTGGTCCAGGACTTTCTTTTCAAAGTTACGTCTTTAGTCAGACTAACCAAGAGTCCAGTGACCAGATGGACAGAAACCAGAGCATACCTCTGCACTGCCTGATTGATACAAGGGACTTGAATCTGAGGAACTATTGCCTGATGTTGCATAAACAAGGCAAAACATGCAGAAATGCTGCATACTACAGTACACTAGAATATATATTTTCAACAAGGACACAAATGTATCTCACTCTGAGCCTCATGGAACCATTAATCTGTTTGTTGCAAGATGTTATATGAGTCCAAAGGTACAACTGTGTTCAAAAGGACGATCAGCCCATAGGTCATTTCTGGTATTAACACAAAGACTCACAAGAAATTTCTGTCTTAGAAGATCTCCAAGTTGCTGCTGGCTGTAACTGGAAGAACAGACTAGCTATACCTAATTCTTTTTTTCTGAAAGTAACCACCAGCAGCCACTATCAGTGAGAGGAGCTAAGGCCCTCTTCTCAGACACTATAGCTAGGTTTTAGTTGCAGTCTAAACTTCAGCCAGTGAATCAGAATTTCCTGAAATTAATGAACTTCCACACCAGCTACTGTATTTACCATGTTACAGCAATAAGTTTTCATAACATAGCATTTTCATTACGTGTGCCAGATTTTATAGGCACCTGTGTTTTATAGTCAGCATGCTTCAGGAATGAAGATTATGCATATATTACTGATTTTCATTACTGCTTCTCCAAATTTTGGATTTGTTCCATAATCCAACATGGATTTGCACTGGAATAGTCAATGGAGCCTAATGTACCTATTGCTTTCACTTCATAGGAACAAAGCTGTAGTATGTTCACTGCATATTTGCTCATTCCTCCCCCAGCAACTTCACCAGTGACCCTTGCAATACTGACACAGCACAACAGGACTTTGTGCGGGTGGCCTGTATAGACGTCTGAGTGGGTTGCACAAGTGGAGGATGCCTGGGGAATGCTCTAATCCCTCATCCTGCTACAAGTCTCCAGACAAATGCATTTTCCAGCAAATTTGTGCAGAAATAGAGAATCATTACAGGCTTGGTGCTGCCCGGGACTGAGGGTTTGAGCCTAGATCTAAGAAAGAGATAAACATGAGAGTCTTTTTCAGGACTCTTGCTAAAACTTAAGCATGATTTTCTTGGAGCTAGACCAGAAAACTCAGCACCTCAAAGCACAAAGACAGCTGCAGGGCAAAAATGTATAGACAATGAGAATTTTCGCTTTTGACCATGATGTTACCAGAACAAAATTCAGTATCTATCATCACTTAAGGGTTCTCCTGTTGCTGTGAGCAAGAACAGAGAAATGGAAGCAGTGGCTGCAGCCTGTAGCTGCAGCAGCAGCTCTGTAAGAATAGCCTGTGTCCTTCAAACCATGTCCCTCCCTCATAGCAGCAATAACAAACATGACCTGGCAGGGAAGCCAGGGAAACCATTAGCCACTATAATGGGGGAAGCCATTAGCCACTATAGGAAAATGTCTATCCTGTTCCTATAGGAAAATGTCTACACCAAACGTCACACTCTCTTCCAGTCTTCCATTGCATAATTAATGAGGAATTTAAATTAGACTTTGTTCCATCACATCTATCATCTTCTTTGCCTAACAAGCCATGTCAGCAGAAAGTTTCAGCCTTGCTCACCCTTCATCTCATCAAGGACCAGGAACACCATCTAGAGTGCCACAAACCATTACTGCAGCATCTAAAAAGGTGAAGTCCTTGAATAGTCCTCCTCCCTGAGGAAGCCAAAATGGCCCCATCAGAGGGATAGAGATCCTAAGGTTCCTGAGACCTGTGGGTTCCAGGCAGAAGAGGCACTGCAGACTTGCTATAGTGCAGGATCTTTGAATCACAGAAACACAGACTCACAGAATGCTAGGGGTTGGAAGGGACCTAGTTAGATCATCTAGTCCAGCCCCCCTGCCAGAGCAGGATCACCTAGACCAAGTCACACAGGAACAGATCCAGGTGGGTCTTGAGTGTCTCCAGAGAAGGAAACTCCACAACCTCCCTGGGCAGCCTGTTCCAGAGCTCTGTTATCCTCACTGTAAAAAAGTTTTTCCATGTATTTACCCTAAACCTCTTGTGCTCCAACTTACTTCCATTGCCTCTCGTCCTGTCATTGGATGACATTGAGAAGAGTCTGGCTTCATCCTCCCTACACCCACCTTTAATATATTTAGACATTGATGAGGTCCCCCCTCAGTCTCTTCCAGGCTAAAGAGCCCCAGCTCTCTCAAGCCTCTCCTCATAAGGGAGATGCTCCATTCCCTTCAACATCTTGGTGGCCCTGCGCTAGACTCTCTCCAGTAGTTGTCTGCTGGACACAGTATTCCAGGTGGGGCCTCTCTAATGCAGTTAGAGGAGAACCTCCCTTGACCTGCTGGCCACACTCTTCTGACTGCATCCCAGGATGCCATTGGCCTTCTTGGACTAAAGGACGCAGTGTTGGCTCATGGTCATCCTCTTGTTCACCAGGACCCCCAGGTCTCTTTCTCCAGAGCTGCTCTCCAATAGGTCAGCTCCCAGCCTGTACTGATACATGGGGTTGTTCCTCCCCAGATGAAGGACTCTACACTTGCTCTTGTTAAATTTAATTAAATTTCTCCCTGCTCATCTTTCCAGTCTGTCCAGGTCTCTCTGGATGGCAGCACAGCCTGCTGCTGTGTCAGCCACTCCTCCCAGCAGGGCCAGGACCCCAGATGCTTTATATAATCAGATAATCATATAATCCAGATAACTCCATATAATCAAGGTTCACTAGTTCTGTTCTTGCCCAATGAAAAAAAAGCTTTAGAAATGTTCTCATTGATTCTTTTGATATATGGGAGCAGGGGACTGCTGTTTTTGTTTTCCTCTGTTACTACATCAATGTAATCCTCCCTACATGTACTGTTGCCTGGATCTGCCTTATGGTTTTGTTAGTGAGGAGACAAGCAGGGTTATGACCGCTTATGACAGTACATGCAAAAATAACCCTACAGGAGATAAGGAAACCAGTGGAAGAACTTGTCAGAATCCTGCTTCTGTGTGAAATGCCCCATGTTCATAAAACATCAAAGAGGATGAAAAAAATGAGAGTGTATGGAACTCAGCATCAACCATTAGATTTTCCTTTAGATCTCATCCCAAGCTAAACAAAAAGACAAGGGATCAGGGACTTCACATTGGCTTCAGCTCCTTCATTCTGTATTCTTGACAGAAGAAAGTGAGAAAGGGAGGAGTGACCTCTCCTAGAACCTCTTCCGCTTTTCCTGGAAATAAGTCTTCAGTCACATGATAGTGTTTTGTTGCTCTTTAGGAATTCCAGATCCTGAATGAGGCAGACTGTAAACAAGGAAACCTGATACCTCAGGGACAGAAAGAGAGAGAGAACAAGATGTCCATAGACACACTGGAGTGTGTTCAAGCACCGCAATGTGTTCTGTGTTTTGTTTATAAATGTGCCTGTCTCTGGGTTACACACACACACACACTCCTACAGATTACATACTAACAGTTTTTATCCCACACCACTAAAGCAGCCCAGGAAGAGAGAGTCAGTCATAAACCAAGTGGAGGTTCTCTAGAACAGGCACTGCTCTTTCAGCCTAGTCGTTACCACAACCCTGTCTTGTGTCTGCAGATCTGTGATTTAAAACCCAGTGATTTTCTGGCACAAGTCAGGGACTGCAGGGCCTTTTTTGTAGGTGCACACAAGTACATGAGCATCCACAAGCTGCCACTCAATACCAGCCTCTCCTGGCTGTCTGGTTATTAAAATTCTGTCTGATTTTTAAGGCACATAACTGACTTTGTGGGTGCTGGGAATGAGACAGGGTGTGGGTGATTGAGAGCGAACAGTGGATTTTTTTGACCAAATAAACAGCATGGTTAAAAAAAAAAGAAGGGACAGAGTCCTCGAAAGGTACAAGGAGAAAAAAAAGAAACTTTGAGTATCAGGGGTAGCAGCTGAATTAGTGCACCACACCAAGACCCTTTCCCAAAGGGAGAAACACAACCTCAGGAGAAGCCTGAACCTTTATGCTAGAGCATGCTCTTTCTGCTTTGAGATAGATGGAGTTTGTAGACCTATGCCAAACACTAACATTACCTCCAAAATGCTCCTTAATCCTAAGACATTTATAGTCTTAATATTGAATATTTACCGCTCATCAGAAAACTAGCTTTAAACCCAATACAGATGGAACTTAACCATGAGCAGGGTCAAAAATGGCTTTTGTTCTGTCCATTTATAATAGAAAAACTGTTAGACAGTTGGACATAAACCTTTGCTATCAAATCCTTCCCAAGTGAGTTAATTTGTTGCCATTTACAAAATGTTTATCAAGGACCCATGTTTGCTTAATTCTTTTATGGAGGCACAGCCCTCAGTGGTACTGTGGAGAAAGATGCACAGTTGTAGCAACCAGGCCATTAATTAAAGACTTATAAAACCCCAGCTGAAATTACTGGAAGGATTCCCATTGATCCATTAGATTTTGGATAAGGTTTGAAATACTGTAATTGAACCAAAAAGTGCATAGAGACCTCTTCCCTCTCTTGACAGATTTTTCCTGTTATTGGTGTTTTCCTTTGTGTGTCCAGTGTCATGGGGACCATAAATAAAAGGTTGGTTGTTTTTTTGTGTGGTCCCTGCAGCACTGGTGCTAGGACTTGGTCTGAGCTGCCTTGTGCCATCTCCCTGCCTTCCTCGGGCTATGGTATCTCCAAGGTCTTGCAATACCAACACAGCTGTGACTAACACCACTGTACAGTGACATGGGTGTAACACAAGCTCACAGAGTAAGGAAGAAACCTGACTGAAAATTTTGCCATATTCCACTGAAATGGTCTGAGCTTTACTAGTCGATGGGGACAGCAGCCTCAGGGTATTTAGCTAACCTTCTCATAATAAAACTGTTTTCTAATGCTTCATGTGGGGTCACTGTCCAGAGCCTTCCACAGAATCTTTCCTCCATCCACTCCAATATTGTGCATTGGTTTATCCCAGCCCAGAGAACACCAAGAACAAAACAGTGGAGTGGCATAAATACTGAAACTATTAGAAAGACAAAACTCACTCATCTCAAGGACTGTGACAGTACAGCTTCTTTGTTAGAGAGCTGCTGGGGACTTGTTTTGTCCTAGCCCTGAGTTAAGCACCTGCCAAATTATTTTTCTGACACAGTTTTACTTTCTGCAAACTAAAACTAATTATTATTATTACATGCTGCTAATACAACTTGTACCCATACTAAGAGGCCTAATAAATACTGGAAAATTCATGAGGAAATACACAGAAATACAACACAATGTTAAAACACATAATATAATTAAAAGTTCAGCTGCCCTGCCAAATCAATGGGGCTGTGATGCTCCTGTTGTTCCCTCCTGCCTGAGTACAGTTACATAAACAACTCGCCATGACTTTGCCATCATGCAAAAAACTGCATATCTGCAGTTTGGTATAACCTTGGATAAAGGGTTTAGACAGGAATAGACACCAGATGAATTCCTGGCTTTGAGCCTGGTGTTACCAGCAGGACCTTGGGTTCTTTGACCAGAGGTTAGTCTATAACACACCAGGCATGATGACAACAGACAGGGTAAACTTGTCACAAAGGGGGAAAAGGATCCTGGGTCAAGAATTATCAGGGCTTATTGAAAGAACTTTGAACTAGACCCAAAAGGAGATGAAACAAGGCTTGCTAGAGAGAAGCCTGGGAGTGACATGCCCATGCTTCCAGGACAGTGTTCTAGTAAGGGCTTTCAGGCTGCCACCTCGGAGGTGAGGGATGGTGATCCAAGCAGCAGCAAAAACACATCTCATTGATAGGTTTGTAATCATGGAAGCAGTTGAAAACAGTCAGTCAGGAATTAGAGCTTCTTCCCCAAAAATGGTAGCAGGTTTTTTAGCCCAGCTAAAGTGCATCTACACCATTGCACGCAGCATGGGTAACCCATAGGAGGAGCTGGAGGGCATTGTGCAGCAAGAAAACTATGACATAGCTGCCATCATTGAAACCTGGTGGGATGTCTCACAACTGGAATGCTGCAATCAATGGCTACCAACTTTTCAGAAGGGTTAGGTGAGGAGGAAGAGGTGGCGGAGTGGCCCTCTGTGTAAGGGAGACATATGAATGCCTACAGATTAATGAAAGTGATGATAGGGTTGAGTCTCTATGGGTAAGAATCAGGGGGAAGGCAACAAGGCTGATATCATGGTGGGAGCCTGTTGTAGACCACCTAACCAGAAAGAAGAGGTGGATGAAATATTCTGTAAGCAGCTGGGAGAGGTTTCAAGATCACTACCTCTTTTTCTGATGGGGAACTTCAACTTCCCAGATGTCTGCTGGAAATATAATACAGCAGAGAGAGAACACTCCCAGAGGTTCTTGGAGTGTGTAGAAGATAACTTCCTGAAGAAGCTGGTAAGAGATCCAACAAGGGCAAATGCCCTCCTGGACCTGGTACTTGTGAACAGAGCAGGATTTGTGGGGGAGTAATGGCTGGAGTCCATCTTGGGCATAAGGATCATGAAATATAGAGTACTTTCAATTTGTGAGGAAGAGGAGGGGATCAGTAAAGCTGCCACCTTGGACTTTTGGAGGGAAGACTTTGACCTGTTCAGGAGACTGATTGACAAAGTCTCTTAGGAGTCTGTCCTCAAGGGTAAAGGTGTCCAGGGAGGCTGGACATACTCCAAGAAGGGAGTCTTAAAGGCGGCACAGGAGCAGCTGTCCCTGTGTGCTGAAAGACTAGCTGGCAGGAAAGAGACCAGCCTGGCTGAAGAGAGAACTTTGACTGGAACTCAGGAGCAAAAGGGTTTATGGCCTTTGGAAGAGGGGACAGGGCTCTCACAAGGACCATAAAGATGTAGCAAGGCCATGCAGAGAGAGAAAATTAGGTGAGCCAAAGCCCAACTAGAAAACCTGGCATCCAGAGAAGAGCAACTAAGCTGGTGAAGGGCCTGGAGAACAAGTCTAATGAGGAGCAGCTGAGGGAACTGGGGCTATTTAGTCTGAAGAAAAGGAAGATGAGAGGAGATCTTATCACTCTACAACTACCTGAAAGGATGTGGTATAGAGCTCGACACTCGGCTGCCCAAGGAAGTGGTTGAGTAAGCATCCCTTGATTTGTTTAAAAGCTGTATAGATGTGGCACTTCAGGATATGGCTTAGTGGCGGACTTGGTGATCTCAAAGGTCTTTTCCAACCTTGATGATTCCAAGAAATGTCAGTGCACTTCCTAGGCCATGAAAACATAGGAGTTTGTTTCTGTCCCAAGCAGTGCCATAGCAGGCAGCTGGGCTGTTACTGTCAAAGAACAGAAAAAAAACAAACCCAAAAATCAGCCCCAATTTATCCCAAGACAACTCATCACACAACCATAGCTTGGCACTGCTGCAAGGTACTTTTGGGCCTAAATTTTAATCTCTGGATCCTCTAAAGATAGTTCTAATGATCTGAAACATCTCAGAGGAAGATTAAAAAAAAACAAAAACAAACCAGCCAACAGTGATATCTTCTGCCTTTCAGCATTTTTTTTTCCTGACAATCCACCAATGTGTGGATGCCTGATGCTTTGTAAATGTTCCAATATTTCTGCTCTTATAACTGTGAATTCTATCATTAGTCATACTGCACCACTTCCAGCATATCATTTAATCTTTCCTCATCAAAACACCATTTAAACAAAGATTAACCCATTTGAAATGTGGCTGCTGTCGTCACTTCCCTCTTTGTGGTATTTATTTGCCACTCTATTATTTTTGAGCTACTTGTGCCAGGTAGCTTTTGATGAATAACAGATTTTCTTTTCACGTTGTTGTCATGTAGCCAGCAAAGCTCCAAAGACACCATCAGAAGGAAAAATAAAGCTTATTGTGTGATACTGAAATAAGCTTTTCTGCATGATGACATGCACCCTGACAGACAGCTCTTCTTACCATTCTCTCAGTTCCTTTTTGGAAAGCATTGCACCCCCTTGCATAAATAAATAAATAAATAACTACCTAATTGCAGGTAAAAGTTATGAGAGAATACTTAGAATGTTTCTGGTGTAGCTGCAGACACTGTAGAATGGCAAATTGCTCCTATTTCAGTTAGTGTGAGCGCATGCCCATTTCTTGGTAAGTAGTCATGCAAGCACTGTGGATGTTTGCAAGCATAAACTGACATGGTAATGTGGCAAATGTGTTTGCAAGCACTCCGCTTCAAAAATTTGTTCTGTTGTCCTGCTATGTAGAAATGTCCAGCAGAATGCACTGTATGTGCAGCACAGATATAATTTGGATCATTGCTCAATGCTCACAGGACCAGGGTTAACAAAGCAAAAGGGAACAGAGCACCGAAACACTGTTGATAACTGCGTGTACACCAGAGATCATTTTATTGGCTTTCTGGAGGAGCTTTCTATCATCTAATTGCTCAATATTCAAAGCAATACTTAATACTGCTTCTCCAGAGATCTACAATTCCAAGCAGAAAAATATATAGACTGACAAAAAGGGAAATATTGGGAAAGTCACAGCAAGAATTGCAAAGAAAAAGCATCTAGCCAAAGAAAAAAAACAACCAGTGATCAAATGCTATGAGATAAAGGTTAGTCTAGTATCTGTAATAAAACTCAAACTTTGCATAGCAGGGTTGTACTTCTGGAAGGAATTAAGAGGTCCACACTCTGATTTGAAGTAGACTGCATTATTATCATTTTAAAGGTAGGAATGAAGATTAAGGGCCTGACCAATGCCATATAGCAGAGGACTAAGCAAATGTGGAACCTAGTCATACCTTCATGGGATACCATTTCCTAACAGATATCTAATCCTATGCAGTGTTCAGCACTTCCTGTTTATACACTCCTGGGCATCCTCAAGTTCTTTGAGAAAGCTCTTGGAACTGGTCTGGGATGCCAGAAGTCATTACCAAACACAAGGATACTTTCTCCTTTCTTAGAACAGAAGTTCAAATGTAATTTTTGAGGAAACCAGCAGATGAAGAACTTGTGTGAAGATTTTAAAACAAGAGTACAAGAAAGAGACAATACCTGCTGTGATTTGCTCACAGCAGTAAAGGGAGCAGCCTAAGAGAAGCATGGAGCTGGGTGCAGTATGAGACAAGACTAGAATGAGCAGGGCTGTCAAAACATTATCAACCATCTCTGGGAGATCCTCACACAGGGAGGGATTTGGGGATCTGAACTAGAGGGCATAGGGGAAGAAGGAAGAAAGAGAGATACTTGCAAGTCAGATTGAGATAGCATATCCCCCAGAAGCAAGTCCAGCTGGGGAAAGGAGGGAACCTGGCCAACTTGAGACCCAGCTGTAATTTTAACAACCAGATGGCAGGCTTGATGCCTAGCCTGAGAGCAAGAGCCTGTAGGTTTGCATCCAACAGCTAGGTCACCTTTTCATTTCTCACCCCATGCTGACAAGCTCCACTTCAGTATGATTGGCTGTCACAGAGACAGAGAAACCAAGACAGACACTGCCAGATCAGAGAGCTTCGGAGTGGCAGTACATTCAAACTCATTTTCACAGGGGAGCAGTCTGAGTCAGTCTTCTACAAAGTGGCCTTAAAAAATACAGGGCCTTAAAAAATACAGGGCAGTGGCTACTTTCTGAAGTCTTCCATTCTTGCTTCTCTCTAGTAAAGGCTCACAGGTCTCAGTTGGTCATCCTATCTGGGCAGACCTTCCCAAGAGATGAAGGGCATAGGACCTGACATGTCTTGTTTTGCACATGTTTTAATCAGCAGAGCCAGTCTTCACGAGTACTCTTGTACAAGCCAGAAACAACGCTCCTACAGAGCTGTCAGTGATATTCAACAGAACAAAAAAGCAAGAAGGCTCAATCTCATATGGGTTGGAGCTTCTATTTTCAGGGTCAGATTGAGAGTCTGACTGCAGAACTCTGACTTAGGAGAAGACATTTCTCTCAGTTCAGTTGGACGCAGTGAACAGGCTCTGCCCTTGGACAGAGGAGGTGAGGGGGTGACAGGAACCCCTTGCAGCATCCATAGCTCCATCCATAGACTTTCCTCTAATTAGTTTGTATTTGTCCTTTGCAGCAGTGCTCGATTGTCCCTGTGACTGATTATAATAAAATAATGCTGACTTTGGACAGCTGGAAACTTATAATTACTTAATTTTAGAGTGTGTACAGTATATATGTATGTATATATAATTATATATATATATGGAGATGAAGCTTTGGGTCACCTTTTGATATTCTGTACATCCTCTAACAAACAGGGAGAGGAAAATAATAAAGACACTGATAAAGAGACAAAGGAAGCCAAAGGGACTTAACCATATTCATGTTACAAATAACTGAAGGGTGGGTGTCAAGTAGAAGGGGCCAGTCTCTTGTCAGTGGTGCCCTTTGGTAGCATAAGAGGCAATGGCAGCAGGTGAAACATGGGAAGTTCCAACTTAACATGAGAAGAACTTTTTTACCATGAGGGTGACGGAGCCTGGAACAGGCTGCCCAGATAGGTTGTGGGGTCTCCTTCTCTAGAGACTTTCAAGACCCGCT